>JANHFX010028597.1:16552-47198 GCA_027560015.1 Chloroceryle amazona
AAAAGAAGCCTGAATTATTGTTTTATCTAATCCAGAAAATTTCAGCACATTTTCAATTAATAAAATGTCAGACAACTCGATTCCCTAGACTAGTGATGGCAAGTTATTTCCTTTAATCAAAGTTCTGATACAGGGATCAGTGATAAGCAGCTACAAAGCTATTTAAAATAAATACAGAAGACACAAAAAAGGTTAACTATCACTCTCCCAGACTTTAATAACATTATGGAAAATGATTAAATGGTCTTATTCCTGTTGATGTAGTGAAACTGGGAATAAAATAGAGGACTGTGAAGGTAACTTTGTTCAGTTATTCATTCTAACCTGGTTATTTTTGTTCTAAGTCTGGATTTAAACCTGATGACTATAATTTCATTTCTCGAATGAATTTATTTCAACCAATTAGCATCTGAAATCTGTAATAGACATAAGAGGAAACACCTGAATATCTGTAGTATTTGCATCACAAATGATCCATGGTGTGCATAAGATATGGAACTAATGAGCAGGTAAGATTGCCATCAATCAATTTTTTTATATTAGGAATATAGACATCAAAAATCATGTTGCATTAGAGATCAATAACAGATGTTTCCTTGAAAAATCAACATGAGGAAGAATGTTAAGTCTATAACAAATTTAAGATGCTAGGAATCTTTCAAGATCAAAATTCAGAAGTCTGGTTTTTACGTTGACAAGCCTTTTTGGGATCACAGAATCATAAAATTATAAGGGTTGGAAGGAACCTCCAAAGATCATCTAGTCCAACCCCCTGCCAAAGCAGGATCACTTAGATTAGGTCACACAGGGACAGATCTAGGTGGGTTTTGGATGTCTCCAGAGAAAGAGACTCCACAGCCTCTCTGGGCAGCCTGTTCCAGTGTTCTGTCACCCTCACAGTGAAAAAGTTTTTCCTCCTGTTCACATGAAACCTCCTCTGTTTCAGTTTGCACCCATTGCCCCTTGTCCTATCATTGGACATCACTGAGAAGGGATTATAAACCTGTTCAAACATGTTCATTTTGTCCTGACTAAAGCTTCAGTATTTTGAGGCCTTTTGGGGAACCTTCAGTTCCGTGAAGCTTCTGAAAACTTTTATGGGTAAATAAGGTTTATAAAATTAGGTACTAGTTGTCTTATATCATTATGTTGATTGATTTGTATTTTATTTCTAAGTTGTATTGTTTTTTTCTTTTTTCTTTAGAATGAAAAGCACCATGAAGTACATTTGAAAGAGCTGGAGAACAGCCTACAGAAGTCAGAGAACAAGAACCAGAGCATCGAGAATTATGTGCAGTTTTTGAAAGCTTCATACATAACAATGTTTGGCTGAATTAGTTAATTAGATTTATTTAATAAAGAAGAAACTTTTCAAGATTTGGCTCTACCTCTTGTTGGAGGTGACACTTTTGAGGCCTTAGAGTGTTTTTTGCAGGATTGAGTACCATAATGTTAGTTCTTCCCTAGGAAAAATTCTGTTGTGGGCAGGGAAAAGCAGGTCAATCATTACTGTATGCACTACTCCCTGGTCACAGCACATATTTAAATTATTAATAATTATCCAGTATTTATCAGTCCTACTTCTATTACCACAGAAATCTATTTGCCTGAGATAATGATAACTATCCTATCAAGACAGGCAGAAATCCAGAGAGTTCCCTTCCTTTCTGTTCCCTGTACCTTAGCCCCAGTACAGCCCACACTACTGCACTGCATCAAACAGTTGTCACCACAAGGCTGTCCCATCCAGCCTTTTTTCCCTACATCCCATTACGATCAGGAGGAAACTGCAGTAACATTTTACAAGGAGAAGAAGGAAGGTTTTTTAGGTGTAGATACAGTTTAAGCTCTGAATGTGTTGATACACCCTTTCACAGTGACACAGCTCCAGGAAGGTATTTAACTACTTGTCTGTGAGCAAAAGAGTTGCTGTTCACTGTTACACCTCAGGTTAAACACAGTAAATATTCAGCTGACACAGGGCTAACAGAACAAACCAATTCTGACTGAGGCAGCAATTGTTTTTAGAGACATATGCTGTTTTTTGTAGTACATCCAGCTAACTAGTTGTAATTTAGAATGTGTATTTAAATAATCTATATTTTTTGACTGAAAACTTAAGTTAGTTCATGTGTAGATGATACCTGTTTGTTAAACAAAGTATTTCATTGTTAGTTTTTTATAAGCTGTAGAATGTTGATGTGTTTTTCTTCTTTCTGTTAATGCTTATCCATCCTACCAAATACAGTTACGTGCTAATGATCTGCTGCTGTGCACTTTTTAAAGAGAAAATAATCATTTAATATCTCTAACATGACAGAAGCAAGTATTTCTGTTAAATTTGGGGGGGTTTATATTACACACGTGAACACAACATGTATTGGTTTAGTTCTGCTTGTGCTACTTTGAAAATATTAAAACTCTTTTTCAAAGTCATCATGTATGAGGGGAAGATTCCAGAAAGACAATCTTCAGTTCAGTCCATCTCTGTTTTTCAAAAGGCCATCATGCACAATTGCACACTTTTCACTGATAAATGATACAAAGAGGTACAGTAACTTGATTTCAGCCTATGTTTTCCTATCCAGGAAATTAGATGATTTTTTTTTCTTCTATTTTTTTTCTTTTCCCTATCTTTGTAATTTTCAAGAAATAGCTTTGGAATTATTAAAGTTGCTGACAGCTGCAGGTACCTCTTTACCTCTATATAGCTACAGATAGAATACATTTAAGATATTTCAAAATATATGTGACTTGATTTAACTGATCACATGAGAAATTTATATTTTTGCAGCTCAACCTCTTGTTTCCAGTCTATTAATCTAGACTTGCTTTCCTTTCCTTCAATCACCAGAATATACATCTGTGATCTTTGAAGTCCTAGAAACATCTTAAAAATTAAGTCAGTATTTTCCAAATGATGGTGATGCTTTCCTGGCTCTTTATTACAGGTTGTATTTTGTTGGGATATTTTTTTTTTGCGTGGTAGAAATAGGGCTTCTAGTCACAAAGATCACGTACTTTTTTCTCAGTTCCTTTTTAAACCAGTGCTAGCTGATCGTGTTACTTGTATTTTAAATTTTTTTAGCTCATTAAGAGACAGAAGTTGCTGTGGGGTCTTTTTGTTTGGTTTTGTTTTCTTTTCAATATAGAAAACACTGAAATTATTTTTCTATCTACCTAAGGATCTGACATTTACTCTAGATTGCTGCTTGTGTTTTTAGTAACTGGAAAATACAGCTAAATTAGTTCTTGCCTTGTTCATTTTCCAAGCCATGTGTTCTACTGCAGAACTCTTGGATACAGCTATACTGAATTGACTGTATTTTGGGATTCTAAGATTTTTCTTTAGAGCAATTTATTTTTCCTGTCTGATCACTTAACAAAATGACATTTGATTTTCTAGGAAGAAGCAAACTCATTCCACTTGCTTTTGTGGAAGTTTTCATCTCCTAGCCAGTTTGGGAAGTCTTTTGTAATGATGGTGTTGCCAGCATCTGACCTCTCAGCCTTTTTTCAAGTAAGATTTTGATTTAGCATTTCCCTCCAAAATATTTCATATGCTGTTGCAGTTTTCAAATACAGACAGGCAGATGGAACATCTTACTGCTGCTAATGTGTACAGAACAACTATCAAAACAAGAGTTACTGGTCTGTACTGCGCTTGCTAATGGGATTACATTTTCAGTCTGGTAGTGTTCATTCACAAGACCCTTAGCAAGCAGGAAGGTTTCTCTTCTGCTTGGCCAGAAAAGCAGTACAAATCAGATTGTGTGTAGAAGCGTGACCATATTTTCAATGATGAGCTCAGCCTGTAGAAAGCCTTCAAGAGATTTTAGCTGGGTAAGAACAGAACAGAGGAAAAAAAAATAAGATTACAAGGCTATTATTCTCTATCCCACTATATTTAGATATCTTAGTAAGAAAACATTTTTACCATATGCTTACAACAGCACATAGTCGAATGTTTTGCTTTGTATGTGTTGTAGGATTTTTTGGTATTGATAAGATTTTGTAGTAATTTATCACAAAAGCTGACTCAGTATCATCCAAGGTACGTAAGAGAGTCCATGGCTGAAATGATACTAGTGTTCTTTTGGTAAAGCAAATCAAAGCTACCTAAAATGTTACCATTTTTCCCCAATATCTGTGTATTGCTTTATTTACTACCCATGTGAAATAATTTATTTTTTTTTTCTGTTGAGTTTTCCAGGAATGGCTTAAGTGTGATGGCTATGGCCTTGCTTTTGGGTCAATTTGTTCTGTCATTGATAGCTGGGTTCAGAGAGACGTTGCCAGCGGGATACACACCATTTAAAAGCATACAGCAGTTATTTATTGGTAGGAAGTCCCATCTAAACAGAAGGACAAATTTCTTTACTGTGAGAGTGACAGAGAACTGGAACAGGCTGCCCAGAGAGGTTGTGGAGATTGGGACTCCAGAGGTCCCTTCCAGCCTCTACCATTCAGTGATTCTGTCAGTGTGATGTTACTAGCACAGTGTCCTGGTTTGAGTGAGAACAGGACTAATTCTGGGCACTGATTCTACTTTTCAGCTCAGTTCTCTGAACTCACTGCACTGTCTGGAGGCAGCAGCCTGTTGTCCCAGGCAGTAGCTGCTCCCAGCAGTGGTGACACCCCATGGGCAGTCAGTGCCAAGGGCTGGGGTGCAGACCAAGGCCACTGCTGGATCCTGTGCGCACACTGGGGGTGCAGAAAGTGAAAGGTGGCACCTGCAGGGAGCAGTGGCCAGGACAGGTGACCCCCAACTGCCCAGCGAGGGATTGCATCCCATAGATGTCATATCTGGTACAAAGCTGAGGGATCACGAGGGCCAAGCCCCTGCTTGGCTTGGCTCCTCTGGCTTCTTCTCCCTTCTTCACTGGCTGGCATCCAGTGGGGCTCTGACTGTTCTGCCTTTGATCCTGATCTGTGTGTTCCTGAACCCAGCGCCAGAATCCAGCTCCTGAAGACAGTTCCCATCTGCCACTGGGCCCAGTCTGGGACTTTCCAGTGCCTGCTCCACAGCAGCAGTGGTGACAGGGATGTAATTGCCATCAGGGGGAATTGGATTCAATACTGGTTTCATATATATTCATCTTTTATTTTTATCATTATTATTTTCACCAAAGCTGTTCCAGTTTCCTCCTCTACTGGCTGAGTCTCTCTCCCTTACTCCCTTTCTCTTCCCCTTTGGGAAGGGAGGGGGGTTACCAGGGAGCCTCTGTTACAGGTCTAGCAGGTTGCTCTGACCCTACCCCGTGACACAGCATTTCTTTTGAGTAGTCCTTTTATCCTTTTAACGGTGAATTAAAACAATATTTGGATTTTGGTGAGAAGTTTGAGGGACTGTTATCATGCAGCTCAAAATGCCTTCGCCTAGAATTGCATCCAGTATCCTGCCTCAGAAAAGAGCCAAATTAGAGTTTTTGTGACAGAATCACTTGGTTGGTGGCATTCCTACAGGAAAACTGACCTGGATCCCTTCCCTAACAAGCTGTTTAGTAGCGTAACATCTGCCTACAGCCCTTACTGTGCTGGGAGACCTAGAGCTGGCCAGCACAAACAGGGATCAAAGCAGGGACCAAGAGGAAAGGGTCATGTGGGCCGTGAAGCAGGCGCAATGATTTCATACAGATTTCTTTTTTTGCTTTTTTAATGAAAGCTTCCTGTGGATGTTTTAAGGCTGACACAGCTCGAGCGTGTTCCTTAAGGCCAGAGGATTGAGAGAGCTGTGTTGATGTCCACTGATGGGGGATTCAAGCAGTCAAACCCAGGAATTTATTGCAGTCACACAAGTCATTCTGTTACACGTTTGAGTTCACAATATCTTCTTGTGTTCTTATGGCCGAACAGTAACCATAAAGCAGCTGTCACTCAGTAGTAAAGCCTCCAAATATTTGAAGGTGGAGCGTGTTTTATATTGCCATCCACATCTTTCCTTACCCTTCACTCAGGATTCCTGATGTAATGCTGTTTGTTGGCTTGCAACCTTTGGATCAGGCTTTTACAGCTACTAACAGCCCATAGAAATATCATCCTAGTGGTAAGTAAATCACTTCCACTCAGAGAAATGTTGGTTTTATTGACAACAATAATGTTGTTTCCAGGCTTTTTTAGTTTGAGTGTTTGACAGACTAGATCAAATACGTGATTGACATATTGTAGCACTTTTATGGCAGATTAATCTACTTTATGTAAAAGCAATAGGGAAAAGAATGTTTTATGTGTAGAGGCTGCTGCAATCATGCCTCTCTCTTATGTCAGCATAAACATAGCATTTTGTTGGCTGTAAAGCTGTACCTTCCAATTTATCGACAGCATAAATATTTCATACGCCACTCTTCCTTTTGGTGGTACTACTAAAAATTGAAACCAGGTCTTACTGGTTAAGCCTCACATGCTTTTCATCCCATTCAATCTCTCCAAAAAATCTTTGATAACATCTAATTTCTAGAGCAGCTGTTACACATCCAGCAACCATCTCCAGATCACCCATCAATGTCTCAGGCGTGCCAAGCCCTTGTTCATTATCACCATGACCACATTCCTATTCTTAGCAAAGATTCTCCTTTGCAGAGCAGCAGCCACTCTGCTGTGGCAGCGGTCCACTTACTAATTTACAACTCCACCCACTAATTGCCACTGTGAATTATAAACTACTCAAGTAAAACGTGTATTTTTAACAGCCTCAATTTTACCATCATGCCTGTTTCTAAAAGTCAAAGGCATTTCTGAAGTGCAAAAAAAATTGCTAAGTTGGCATTTCAGGTTCTTCTCAGGACGTTGGCTGTTCAGTAAGGTTGCATCTTCCTCTCTCTGCTTGAGAAAATCAATACATTAATATGCTGCAAAATGCAAACGGCTTTGCACCAGCTTTTCATTCTTTTATTAGAGGGAAAAAAAACATAAGACATCTGAAGAAAGAGCACAACCTAGGAGCTTTCAAGTCTTTGTGTAAATCCTTTGCTGGAGTGCAGGCAAACTTTTCCCAATTCTGTCCTAGGTTTTATTTCCAATTTATTTCTGAATTTCTTACCATGAAGCAGAATATTCGGTCCTGTGCTTTGTGAACCATGTAAAACATGGTAATTGACATCAATTTTACATGCTACTCTTTAGTTGGTTGTTTGTTAAATTGGGTTGTGTTGTAACAGAGATGAGATTTGAATTTAAGTGGAATTTGCTGTAGCAAATTTCAGTCACAGTCTGGTAGTCATTTATGCGTCCTTAGCTTGAAGCACACAAGTAACCCCTTTGAGACAGTCAGTGATTCAGAAGTCAACTTTTTTTCTCACAGATTACTTTGTAGAGACAACCAATCTACTTCATGGGTTGCCATATTTGATAATGATTTGATAATCCATACAATTATATTACATAAAACATAAAATCCACCTCATGTCTGCAGCATCCTATCAAAGCTGTGAAGTATACTGAGTCATAATTAGTGCTGGTTTATTGCTTTTAAACTGAGAAGGCTGTGTAATCATTTAAAACCAGCAAGTACCAGAAGCATGTCACATAAAGTTTTAAATAGCCTGTTTCTCTTCTACCTTTGGTGCTCATTGTCTGCCCACAATGCAGACTACTTTAATTTTGCAAAACAGTTGAAATGAGAAACAAATAGTCATAATAAACTTTCAGAACCAGCCAAGCTATGATGAAAGATCCAATCTTTGCCTATGACATTCTTGTAAACCATTCAGCTCTTGGGAAAACGTGCTTGGAGACCTGTCTGAGAACTGTTACAGGCAGACAAAGTGGTCCACGATTGCTAAGTATTCTGCAGTAGCTTCCAGCCTTCATTTTTTTTTTGTGATACCCCAAGGCCTGAGTATGATTTTGAAAGCAAGGATGGTGGCTCTGGAAGAGGTTCAGCAGGATCAGAACATCCTGGAATTAGCAGAAGAGAGCATCTCTGTAGGTGACATCCTGCTGTTGAGAGGAACAATCAAGACAGAAGAGCGTGACTCTTAGTAATATAAAATGAGATGCTTACATTTCTCTGGAATTAAGTGTAGGCTGAATGATCTGGTTTACCTCGTAAGAATTTAAAGTCTAAATATTTTTCAGAATCCAGTTTCTTTCCATTTCAAATACATATCCTACTTTTATTAAGATTATGGTTTAGGAGGAATTTCACACAGATATTTCCGAAAAGATATAATCCTTTAGTGTCTCTAGAGAGAAAAATGGAGCTCAAAATCTGTAATTCAGATATATATATCAAATATATAATATTCAAATATTGTTCTGACATTTACTGATGTCATTCCAACTCCTAGTAATTTGATGCAGTTGTACTCAAGCACCTACATATTTTATGAAGTGTGTGTGATGCAGAAACAGACATTTAAATACTTCTTTGCATGCCTGTATCTCATGGGAGATTTCCCCAGACAGAACATTCAGAGCTGGTAGTCTTGCTGATTTCTCTTTCAGTGTGTGCATGTAATAATGGGAGGGACATGCAGTTGTCTCTGACAACGTATTTCTAGTACACCCATGATCCCAAGATCTGAAACAAAAACAAGCTCCCCAGAATGAAAGAAATCCCAGTAACAGAAACAAAAACTTCATGCTGTTGTTTGGTGGAAGAGATGCTTTGAATCCTGCTAAGAACTGCTGGTCGATAGCATTCTCAGCACGGTTCCACTCCCAAACTTAGCATGCTTAAGCAACACTCACATCTGCTGGGGGTACTGGGAACAGTGGTGTGAGCTGCACTTCTTGTTTTTTTCAAAAATACTTCTTGCTAGGGTTCAGCTCTTCTGGCTTCAGTTACCAAGCTAGTGTCTGGAAACAGTGAATTTTATACAGCAAGTCTTGTTTCTTTCTAGCAGCCTTATAAATTCTCAGTTCTTGGCATCTGGCTTTGAATGGTGAATATTGAGAATTTCATTTCCATTTCTCTTCTTGCTAGATTTAATGAACTAAAATCCTGTGTTAAAATAGGAAATTTACTCCATCCACCCATCCATCCATCCATCCATCCATCCATCCATCCATCCATCCAGTTCTGCCCCATTTGGAGCACTTTTCAGCATCCCATTAACAGAAAAATAGTGGCTGGTTTTGTGAAGGTACTTTACTTGAACAGTCTAACAAAGTATGAACACTCCTAGTGCCCGAGCACCTAGTTTTTCACAAGCCCTCTAAGCACCCTTTCTCATCGTGCCTTTTGGTAAACTCACATTACTTGATCTAACCACCCTCCACAGTTTCTACAGGACACCTTGATGGTTTGGTTGTCCTTTCTTTGAACAGTATTGAAACTCTCAAAGTTACTTCTTTCCTTCCAACTTTTTCCAGTCAGGAACAAACACTTTTTCTAATAATTTTCCAAAACTTGTTTTGGAATTCAGATCAGATTTCCATTAGAAATACCTTTGCACATATTAGAGTCTAATGCCTGAGTTTTCTATTCACTGCAGCTGCAACGGTCCAAGTGAAAATTTAATTTAACCCCCAGGACTTGTTGTTCATTTCCATTTTGTCTTTGCTTTACATCTTGCTATTTACATTAGCCGTGGAAGTTTCAGAAACTCTGGATGATGTTCTTCTCAGGGATTATGCAACTCTATAGTGAAGGTTTGTTTTGAATAACCATTGCATCTTTCTCACAAATGGCACATTTCAGTGACAGCTGTAATTGGGGAAATAAAGTGCTGGAAAGAAGATGATCATGCCAAAAAGATCTCAGTGTGAATTCAGTAATTATTGTCTGGTGCTATTTTTTTCTGTTTGCTTCTAGCACAAGTAGCCCAAATCTTACCAGGAGGACTGTAACAGCAGCTGCCCTCCCAAACAGATTTCTACAAATCTCCTGACTTATTCAGGGCCATCCTAAACTGGCTGATTTTAGCTTTTTTTTGGCAAAAAACCTTATGTTTTAAATGCTCATAGTTACTAGTCTCACAGTATCATTTACTTAATTAGGAGGAAAGTGTATTTTACTGTAACTATTACCAGGGTAAATATTGGTTTATAGCAATGAACTTCATACTTCTTTTTGCATGTCAGACTTCACTTCCCAACGTACGAAGAGATGCATCTAAGAACTGCACATGTGGATGATGAATTATTTAAAGGCATGTCCGAGGTTGCCAGATTTGGTTCCAGATTTTAGTGATTTAACATCTGCTTTGGTCTGGGTTTATATAAATTGAGGACTTCCAATAATGAAGATAAATATACACTTGCAAACTTGTGTGAAAGAGCACATGGATTACAGAAATCCTTCAAAGATGAATGTCCAAGCGGTTTGTTTTGGATGGATGGCTCCAAGTGGGATGGAGAGTTGTAGGTACAATGTCTGACTGTTGTCAAATCGCTTTGAGAATGAGATTATTTCTTTTATGATAGATGAGGCCTCTGGTGGGGCATGTGAGTTGTGATCGGACATCCTGAATTATATTATCATTGCATGTATTTGATTAGCCATTCAGAAGCTTAAGTTCTTGAATCTAAAAATCTGGAATTAATTATCCTTGCTTAACATTTATCACACTGGAATGGATTAATCATTCTTTGAACTAGATCTTTTTCATACCAATACATTACTTGGATTAACTTAGATTTATCAAAATTTTATTAACTAAAAATCCATCGGCTATTAATAAAGGCTTTCTGGGTCAGTACCAACCTCAGACATTTCCTTCACAGCAGTGAACTCTCCTCAGTAAACTGCTCTGTTTATTCTGCTTCTGCAATGGCTGTAGATGAAGTTCTGTTGGCTCATGGAAGGGGCTCCTGAGCACTGCTAGCAGAGAGCATGTTTCCAGTGCTCAGAGATGAAGGCACACGTGGTGGAGATCCACGGTCCCCCACTCATAAGAGAAATGTGTGGGCATGTCATGTATTTCAGGCATGCACACAAACATTAGTAAAAAAAGGGGGGGCTTGTGAGCAACGTGAGAGTGTGAATGTTCATGGTTGCAGCTCTTGTGCCCTCATTTCAAAACACTTTCCTGTCTGGCACACTCGCTGTCGTTAGCTAAATGAAATATTGCTCTCATACAGCACTATCTTAGAATGCTTGGTTTCATTCCTTTTCTTTCCCTCCCTTCCTTCTTTAAAAATAATGTTTGCCCATGTTTTTGTGGGAAAAGGAACGCACAAATTTGGGAACTTCCGTAGCTTTACTTGGACGTTGTAGACAATTTTTTCCACGCATCCTCAGACGTGCTATTGTTCTTAGTTGAGCAGAAATTAAGCCAAGAAGTTTTAATTCACACGATGTGTTATATTAAATGAAGCAACTCCTACTCCTATGTTCAGTCTCTATCTAATTCATTTTTTGATATTCTAGTGGTACCTGTTAGAGTCAATGGCAAGGGTTTTATTACAACTCCAGAGGAGTTTTCCCAGTGACATCAACGTGGCCAGGACATGGTCATATACTTTTCTACTCACTGTATGTGAAGTAAAAGTCTGTAGATGGTTTCTGAAGATGGGATTTTTGTTTTATTCAGAACTGTAGAGAATTGTGGACCAGTTCAACCTGGTCATCAACAACACCACCTTTTTAGTCCATGATCCTCAACTTGTCCACTTGAAAATATCTGTACTAAGCGCTCACAACAAAAATAACTTCCATGCCTTAAGCCACTTAAATCTGTCAAGTGTGAGAAATTGTTTTACCTGACATAATTCAGCATTTGAATTTGTCAGTTTCAATGACATATTGCACCTCAAATCATGTTTCTTAAATATGTCCCTAATGATGTAAAATTCATAGGGCAAGGCACCTGGTAACCATCTGACAGTGTCAAGACATTTGATATTAATTTTAGAGCTCTTACTTTTCCACTGTATAAAACTTAATATTATCATCTTCCTAGTTAATGTACATATGTGCTGGCAAATAAAAATATATATTTGGCCTGCACACCTGTCTGAAGTGACTATGGCCATATTTCTGAAATTAGAATTAACAGACTTAGTGTTCATATGAATATGTCTCAGAAGAACATACTGCTGACAGCTGTTTAATTTGCTATGTACTAAGACATTAAAAGGAGCTATATTTAGATTCCTTTAAATAAATAATCAAGGGGTTTGTAGCTCTTAACATAACCTTAAACTCTGTGAAAGCAAATGATAAATTGGGGTTGACTCTGGAGCAACTGCTCAAGACAGAGGATGTTGAATAGCCTTTTAATTACATTGACCTCATTAGTGGAAGCCCTTCTTCTTAAGGAGTATATTGTGTCTTCTAAAAGATGGGAGGTAATGACTAAAATTGGTAAAATTAGATTAAAATTATACTCACACATTTAACAGTAAAGCCTTATGTGAGGCACCCAGGAAATCCCAGGCTCACGGCCAATACCCTGGAATAAATTAGCCTGTGTCTTTCCAAGCAGAGCATCACAGCAGACTGTAACAACTGGGAAAAAAATGGGACTGTAGTATTGCAAAAAGAAGAAAAGAATATCCTGCAGAGGACCAAATGCCCACTTGTCACACTACAGAGGTAGGTCAAGTAACAGAGCTAATACTCATTTTCTGGGTAAACTCTTTCTCACCCATGAAAAATGGTCCTGCCCCACCAAAGACATCCTCTGAGCCCCAGGCACAGCCAGTCATGCTAAGCAAAAAAAACCCTCAACTTATTCCTGCCTTGAGGATCAAGAAGAGCTGGACTCATCTGAGCAACCCTTTGCTCTTTACTTGGCACAGGATACTCTGTCCCTTGCATCATCAGCAGTGGTTGGGAAGAAGGTTTCCCCAGGGAAGGACTTTCAGCTTGAAGCTGAAAGACTTCTTTGCCTTCCTTAGAGTTTCAGCTAGACTTTCAGAGTTGGAGAGCTTGTGAACGGGAGAAAACCAGACAAAGTGGATGTTTGTCTCCGCTCCTTTTTTAGTGACAAGGAGTTCACTGCAGTCAGTGAGGCCAGGAATCAGTCCACAAGAATAAACGTCAAGCATCCAGCTGAATCTAGAACCATGGTTTCTTCCTTCCCATCCCCAAACCACCCCAAATTTTGAGGAATTTTTACATTCTCCTAACAGGGGCATATGATAGAAGCTGAGTGGGCATGCAAGTGCACACACAGAAGATCCAGATTACACCTTGGAAAATGTTGGTTGGTTGGGTTTTTTTAAAAAGCAATTTGTCATGCAGTACAACTTTGTAAATGGTTTCTGTGATATTTTCAGCTTTGTGCTAGTGTCAGGAGATGGCTTTAAAATATACCTCTAGTCATCCAAACCCAAAAATACAGCAGACTAGGAATGAAACTAAATCCCTGTGGCTGCTTATTTGTTACACTCATGCGTAAAACCTCTTGTTTGTCATGGATTTGCTCGTTAAAGCTCCTATTGCTTTCTAGACAGCTCTACAGTCTCTCTCTTCCACTGTCGTTGCTTTTAGAGAAATATTCACAGGGGCAGAATCATTTTAGAAGTGTTAATAGCGTGTATTTCCAGCAGGAATAATGAAACCAACCAACTTCACTATAGAAGCACGACAGCAAAATGCCTCCAAAGGGAAGTTGTTAGATTCAGTTTCAGGAAAACGTTTATTATGTCTTTGGTCTGCACATGTCTCATTTTTTTGCACAATATAAGGGTTTACATCAGTGTGACACTTATGGTGGCTTATGTAGGAGAATCCTTGGTGGTATTGTTTTAGTACTAGCACTGGAAATGGAGGAGGAAATGAAATGAAGCAGGGTATTATTTCTGTCTTTTATCTTCAGGAACTCTCAAATCAGGTTGATTCTGCTCAAATTTCTGAAAGATAGTTGCTCTCCTGTGGGTATAATGATTAAACTCTCTAGGCTGCTGTATCGGAGTATCCAGTGAAATTAATTATAGTCCCATATTATTAATAATTGATGATAAGAGTGGTAGAAAAAAATAGCCATAAGAACTCAGCTGTAAAAAGTTCAGCAGCTGTAACAGCCATGGAAATGTCTCGGGGCCAATAGAAGAAATATTGATTATTCTCCTTTCTGCATTACACTATACAGCAATACCTTGTCTATAGTAAAGCTGATTCAGGCCAGAAGTAATTCCTGTCAGATCCTTTTATACCAGATGTTAATTTAAAAAATTGTTAGCTTAACATCAGCAATTGGTTCCTGTAGACTGCTTTTAACCTTCATATGAATTATATGTATTTTCATCTACATAGATATATTCAGAGCTCATTCACACGTTTCCCAACATAAAACAAAGAATGCATTGATGTGAAATAAATCCTCCCAAGTAATCCAAAGAATATAATTATATTAAGCAGTTCCCAGAGGAGGTGGAGGCTCTCCATTTATGATTAGTATTCAAAGCAAGTGCTCAAGTATATGTCATATTTTTAAGAGTTTTTACACATTTCCTCCTATAAAACTTGCAGGTATTTTCAGCAGCAGCCAGTTTTGAAGATATATGGGAGCAATGAAGAATATATTTTTACACCAAATTCATTGGAAATTAAATACAGTCCTGACCAATTTCTTCTCATTTACTCATTTCCCTCAGATCTGAGAGGCAGAGCAGTGTGGCAGCAGGACCTCAGCCATGGAGAGCGTCTGTGTCCAGAGCGAGTGGCTCTCTCACATCTAGTTCTGCACCAGTGCTTTGGCTTGTTCCTGAACACCCAGCTCCTCTCTGCAGGCAGCTTTTGCAGAGGTATTTGACTGGAAATACAGAATCACAGAATTTCTGAGGCAGGAATAGACCTCCAAGATCATCAGTCCAGCTTATGACCCAACACCCTGACATCAGCTAGGCAGTCGAGAATGGGCTGTCGCCACTACACCCAATCCATGCAGAGGCACATCCTTGGTCCTTTAGCAATCAGCTGGAGACAGCCACATATTAGATGAAACTTGCATATTTTTGAATGTCCCCAGTGCCTTGCTTCTTATTTTGTTTCTAGCATTCCACAATAAAATGCTGACTCTTATTCCCACAGGTAGTAATGATGCTTCTAGGGAAACCTAAACCTTTTTGTCACTATATGTGGTTACCATAATTGCTGGTTTTGTTCATGGATGCACTCTTGCAGGAATTATCATAACCAATAACCATATCTGATTGAATCATAGCTATTTAATCCAGTGATGACATTTAATTTCTGTCTAGTGTTAGCTTTGAACTTCCATCAGTCTTTAAAACATACTGAAGCATTTGTGATCTCATTCTGGTGGAGAAAAAAATCCAGATCAAAAGAAACCCTTTTAAGTTTCCTTCACTTTATTTTTCACAGTTTTAATTCTATAGACTGTGGTCAACCGGATGAAGATGCTTAATTAACAGTTTGTGAGCTGTGTTGATTTCAGTGAAGTCGTTAAAGAGCAGACTTCAAAGAAGCCAGATGAATTATGTTTATGGCTAAATTAGCACCCTTGATCTATTTTTAAGTGAGGATCCTTAAAAACTGTACGTGCATTTGCAAGAGGGAGTTAAGAACAGGCTGCAGTAAAATTAAAAGCAATGACAGTTAAGTGTATTACTGCACTGTGCTTTAAACCAAGCATCATTGACTGTTTTCCTACAGTAAAGGTGCTCTCTGCTGCCTACCAATTATGTTCAATGATACTTGAAATAAAAGCATTACATTAATATCATCATATTCCACTGACCTGCATAATAAAGATACTTTGGTTGATAACTAAATATTTAGCTCTCAGGGTGCAGATGTCATTGGCACAGCCTGGCCTCCCATCTGCGATGCTGGCAGGACAGGCAGGGACCCTGTGGATCATCTCTCCTGTGGATCAGCCCTCCAGCTGACTATGGTGCCAGTGCCACGTGGTGCTGGCCAAGACGATGCCCAGCAGTGAAGCAGGTGAGGGTGAGGACCAGATCTGTGTCTTAGGAGCCAGCACCTGGGGAGGAAAAGGGAAGGCAGAGAGCCCTTGGGTGATGTTATGCACCACTAGACACAGAGAAGAAACCAGTTTTCCCAGTGTGTCCAGCACTGGAGTGAGGATAGACCTGTGTTGCTCCATTATAACTCAGGTGGGACTTTTCCCTTTTTCCAGCTCATGGAAAATACAAAAAAAAATAAACATAAACTTCACACCTGGAGGTAATTTCCACTGTATATATTCTTTTGTCACAAGGCAAAGAAAGGGACCATGCAAATTACTTGGAGACAACCCTTTTCTTGTTTTTATCTTGTGTTTTGCATTTTGGTGTTGACCTAAACACACCAATAAATCTGTCATTTTTTATTAGCTCACAAACATTGCTCTCAAGAACTCCAGGAGGAAAAAAAAATACCAAACAAACCCCAAAATTTATTTTACAATCAAGTAAAGCCTTACATCACTTAGAAAAGTGAAAACTCTGGACTATGTCAGGCCAAACAGTCTCCCATTTCTTTCTGAGCGAGAGCGGCGTGGAGGAAGCAGGCTCTGCACAAAGATATGATGTATAAACAGCAATGAAAAGTCCAGCAGAAGTAGGCAGAAAAAATCAAACCAAACGTTTAAGTCTGGCCATTACAAGTGGCACTTCTCTGATCGCTGGATGAAAGACCATCATCAGGTACGGTGGGAAGACAGTAGAAGCTGTGTTGAAACACTTGTCATCAAGCATCAAATCACCACTCACTGTGGAGGTCGCCTGAAGAACCACTGCAGAAAAAATATCAGAAAATTTCCAGGTGTATTTGTTTTGAATTGTATGTTTAATTTACACACTGCTGGATTTTCAAAGCTAATTTCCCTCCAGTGAACCAAAGGCTCAGCTTCCCTCTAATTTACCTATGATTTAAAAAAAAAAATAATATATATCTTACTGGATTATTATTAAAAATTCATCTGGTGTAAAAGCTACGAATCATTCGTTTCCCACAGTTATTTATACTGCTGGGTAATAGGAAGGGCTGGTAGAAATACACCTCTGTCAGGAAAGAAAAAGCCTCCTCTTCTTCTTGGACACAAAGAGGATTATGAAGTAGCGAAATCTCATTTAGAAATGCAAGAAAAACAGTTCCTTGGTCAATCTGACATTTCAGACATTTCAGTTCTTCTCTTGCCTGAGCCTTTCTGGCTTACTTCCTGATTTCCCTCTGTGTGCCAAACTACGGACACTCAGATCCTTCAAGGAAGACAGGAGGAATGTACAAACCCTTATGTGTTGGCTGACAGTTTCACCCTTCACTTCAGACTATTTATGACAATATAGCTCACTAATTTTCTACGGCTGGTGCAATCTCAGTATGATTAAGAACACAAAGCATGCTTCTTTTGACTGAAAGACTCCAGAGCATCCCAGGCTATCAGCTGGAAACAGCCTGCAGAGGAGGTTTTTATCCCAAGATGAATGCAGAAGGTCATCTGAAAATCGAGTTAATGTTTCATTTCCTGGGCGTGCTCCATTCTGGCCGGTCAGGTTTCAGTCAGTAAAGCTCATCAGCTGCAACTTCTCTCTACTGCCAGAGACCAGACAAAAAATTCAAGGGATGTGTCACTCAGCCATGAATTGCCACGGAAGGACAATTCCAGCTGTAATGAAGAGGTATGTTATGGGGGAAGGTGCAGAACAAGAAAGTTCCTCATGCTCCACATCCAGTAGAGGTTGGTTTGCAAGGAAGACTGTAAATAATAGAACATATGGCACAAATTATACCCCAAGCACTAAAAGGTCTTAAACAGTAAACATCCTCTTGGGTTAGACCTTAGCAACCTTTTCCTGTCTCTGCTATAAATTGATGCCTCTAGGAAATGTTATTTTTCTAAGAGACTTTATTTCATTTCATAGACTCATAGAATTGTCAGTGTTGGAAAGGACCTCAAAGATCTTCTAGTTCCAAACCCCCTGCCATGGACAGGGACACCTCCCACTAGAGCAGGTTGCTCAGACCCCCATCCAGCTTGACCTTAAAAACTTCCAGGGATGGGGCTTCCCCCACCTCTCTGGGCAACCTGTCCCAGTGTCTCACCACCCTCATGGGGAAGAAATTCTTCCTAATGTCTAATCTGAATCTACTCACCTCTAGTTTTGATCTGTTGCCTCTAATCCTACCTCTACCTTGCATCCTAGAAAGTCCTTCACCATCTTTCTTGTAGGTCCCCTTAAAACACTGGAAGGAATTTAGAAGTTTTATGTAAGGAAAGTGACTCGGTTGCTGTGAGAGGCTTGTCAGCAGTGGCACTCCTTGCATGTCCCCATGGGTAGGAGCAATGCCCAGCCCAGTCTGCCCTGAGAGGCTTCAAGCAAATGAGTGGCTGTGTGACAAGTTGAAGATGCCTCAGCTCCTGCTCGGCTGGAAATAGTCAGCAAGAGCTTGTCTTCAAGATGGAGCTGCCTCTGTGAGCCAGCTCTGACTTTCTATGAACACAGATTATGTCCCCCTGTGCAGAGGAACCTTTCTCAAATCTTTTAAGCTGTTGTCAATTAACTGCAAGTCTTATTCCTAACATATGTGGAATTCCCAGCTGGACTCAGTCAAATAAAGGCACTCTGATAGTGTTTCTGAAGTGTTTCACTTTTGATTAACTGTGTATTCTACAGTAAGCAGGATCATTACCTGCACTAAGCATTATATCTAAAGACACTTGATCTTCAGCAAAGCCATCATTAAAATTAACTAAGCTCAGGCAATTTTTTCCTGTGAAATCTTTGCAGATCATTGAGTATTGGCAACATCTCTCCAATAAACAGCACAAACAAGCTTCTGCTGATGCTCTTACTGACTCAAACGAATTAATTTCATGTTCAGAGTACTTTTTTCTTTATTAACTATTATTTCTTGCAAATAAAAATCTCATGCATGGCACAATACCTCTATATAATGTTCTGAAAATAAAAGACATGTGTTCCTTTGACAAAAACTTTACAGCAGAAGGAATCCCTTAAGAGTTTTGTACCCTGTAGAGATAAAGAGAGAAAAACATTTTATTTCTAAAGTGGAAAATCAGGGTTTTTTCAAAAAAAAGATAAAAAAGAAAAGCTAAAATCCTCAGATACTTAAAAACATGGTCCTCTAAACAGGCATTAAAAACTGTGAATGTGCCGAGTCCTCCGATATGGAGTCCAAAGTTGATTTCACTAGACAGATATTAATTAACTAAAAAGAAATGTGAGACTATGAGAAAACAAGTGAAAATTTCACATACCTCATGCTACTTTTTAAGTAACAATGTATGAAATTACCATGAAGGTCCTGCCAGGGCACGACTGTGATCTCTTCTTCACTTTGGCTAAAATGCTCATATCGTTTCCAATGTATTTGACTTTTAAAATTTACTTATGATTTAATTCTAAGAGACTGAGTCCCCAAGGGCACGGCTTGCAGATAAATACCTCTTTGGGCTATTACACTTTGGAGAGATACTTTCAAGTCCTTGATGGTGAATTGTGAAAGGGGAGGTCCACCCTTGACCAGGATTGAACACAGAGCTGCTTCCCCACGGTCCCATGAGCAGAAGTCACCATGCTGGTACCAGGCACTGCAAAAGCACCCTCAGAAGCAGCTGGAAACATCAAGGCAGGCTCTGATGTAGCTTTTCACAGTCTGACAGGAGTTCATCCCCTCTCATGCACATCTGGTGTGTATTTATGTGCTCTTGAAGGGGGAAAAGTCAAAGCTAAACATATGGACGTAACCCATTTCACCTAAAGAGGTGAAAAGTGGGTGTTTAGGTATTATCAGGTCTGTAGCTGGCAGTCATATGCACACTGTGTAAATCCCCCCACACCGGAGGCACCTGGTGTGGAAAGGCATCTTCTGAGAGCTGCCAGCAGAGCCCAGCAGATGCCTGTGCGTGCCCACCTGCACCAGACCCAGGGTGAGATGACTTGCACAGATACATGATGGGTCTGCAGAGAAGCTCATAACATCCTGGCATGAAATGTTCTACTCTTTCCATGCAAAGGTGCAAAAAGATCCAGGAAAAAATAAAAAAAAAGCTCGGGCACAGCTTCTTTTGTACAGTGTGAGTTCAGCTTTTGCTGACCACTTCACGTTGGCTTGTCAGTAGAGGGATCTCCTCGGTAAATTATGTTTTGAGTATGTTTTGAGTAACCATGTCACCCTTAGTGAAACAAACCTGGGCTATCAAGCAAGTGTCCTAGCTAAGCAAGCCCCCCAGAAATGGAGGACATGCAGCAGGACCTTTCTTTGCAGTCATTCAGTAGTTTTGCTTTTGCAGGTCCCAGAGAACCACCAGTACCACAGCATATCTCCTAGTGGAAGACACCATAATGATGCCCAACGTCAGATGTAATTCTGAACCCACTTTGAAACGGGACATTTACAATGACCCGCGTTCACCGCTACTAAAGGGTGTGCTCATGCTCTGGACTGAAACAGAGCTGCACCTGCCTACGCTGTTCATCTCTCTAAACAGCTTCGTTATTAGCCATTGTTGGTTCTACTTTCCAAGGTGCTTACGGGCAGATGGTTTTCCTCATAAATCACTTCAGCATAAAGATGGACGTGTTTTATGCACAAGTGGAGTTCGTGCCGCCTTTTCTTGCTTACTCATATTAACAGGAATGTGGATGCAAATTTCCTATCTCCCAGCAGCTACAATAAATTGCTCTTGGGCGCTTGAACCCCTTCCAGCTTGATTTAGAAGTTCAAAACATTTATATTGTCTCCCCCCTCACCACCCAAAAAGCTGGGGGAAGGGAAATTTGGTAAAGGTTTGGCAAGTTGGATAAAGGTTTAGAAGATTGGATAATGGTTTAGAAGATTGGATAATGGTTTAGAAGATTGGATAATGGTTTAGAAGGTTGGATAAAGGTTTTAACCCCACGTTAGCAGTTTTTGAAGGTGCTATGGTTTGGATGAGATAGGGCTGTCTTCCCCCCTCTCCCTTGTATGTGGAAAAATACAAACACCACAGATACAACTAAGGTATAAAATACAGACTGGTGATTAAATACATTATGACCCTCTATATGAGAGACAGCCTCAGCCCTGGGTAAAGCTCCAGCTGAGGTGTGTTGGCTCCAATTACAACAATCAGCCCCAAACAATCAACTGGTTTCCCTATATACCCCCCTAGGGTGGAGGCAGCCTCCCTGGATGCTGGGGAGCTACTGCTGAGATGTTACTCTCCAGAACTACTGCTCCTTAGCTGGGTGAGTGCTGGCTCTGGGCAGCTATTTTGGGAGTGTCTATAAGAAGCAATGTGTAAGGCAGGCTGTTATTACGTGTCGTGGGTGGAATGTCGTGCCTGGTACGGTCAATATATTTCAAAAACAGTTCTTTGTTGGATAATGTTGGTGTTATTTTTAGTTTTTTCTGAAGAGAAGGGGATGTGTTTCCTCCTGCCTTTTCTGCCAGTTGGTTGAATGCAGCTGCTAATGCACATCTTGCCTGTGGATGGGGGGCTTTGAGTCCTTAATTTGGTTCCTCTCTATGTTTTCCTTCCTCTGCTATGATACTTGTGTATGAATATCTAGAAACCCATTCTAGGAGGGTAAATGGGGGGGGGGTTGTTATATCTCAGTGCTTTGTCATGTAGTCACATGTGTGAACATTGCAAAACATTTTTGCATAGACTTGTGATTGCAGATGTGTGCTTGGGCTTTCTTACTGTCTCTTCTCTCCTACAGCCTTGCTGTAGAATAAGGGAAGAAAAGTGGAGTCACCACTTTGGAAAAATATTTCCCATGGCCTTGAAAAGGCAGGGGAAACAGTCAGTAAAGAACTGCAGAATAACTAATCTGCTGACTTTGGAGTAGCAACTTTTTTGGTTTTGTTTTGGGGTTTTGTTTTGTTTTTCCCCGCTGCCAGGAATAAAACAAGGGTGAATTCACCTCGTCCTTCTTTAAATTCATCACTCGGCAAGAAACTCTGTTATCAAAAAGCATTCTCACTGCTTTGGCATGGTTGCTGGTATTCCTTGCTTCTTGTGGGAGTATCATTTTGGTAACAGGAGAAAAGAGGAGTGTGGTCTTTGGAGATGGAGGATCCCCAGGGGAAAGGGAGAGATGTTAAATGTTGTGCTTTGGTGAATGGAGGCTTTGTCTTGAATGACAACTTGCATCATAAAAAGTTCAGTTTAAGATGGCCTTTCTTGCTGAGTACTGCATGCTTTCTGCTTACTTCCCCCAAAGCCATCTGAGTGTGCTATTTAATTGTCCTCCACACCATGGGGGATCATGTGGCACTGACCTGCTGTTACCTGTCCTGGGTGTAGGAAGAAATGAGCTAAATGGTGGGTTTTCAGCCTTGCTCTCTGCCACCTGCTGTGTCCAGCAGGTCTGGTGTCTGGGTGAGGGTGGAGGCACCGTGGAGGCTCTGGTGGGCACAGGGAGAGGTGCAGAGCCAAGGAGACCCTGGGAGTGGAAGGGTATGGGGTCAGGAGGTGTCCCCTGCTGCTGTCCTGCCCTTGCAGTGTGGGAGCAGGCACGAACCACCATGGGGTCATCTCTGGCTCCCTGTTAGGCTTCAGACACTGGAGAAATCCAGAAGTTATTTAACTTAATCAGAACTGCCCTCAAAATAAAGAAGTGCTTTGCAATAGCAATGCCTTCTGGAAGAGGCAAAGTGCACGTGGAAAAGAGCAAGAGGTTTTCAGTGCAGTTCAGCAGTGTGCTCTGTCCCTGCTTACCCAGGACCATTGTCTACTTTACTTCACATCTGACCAGTTTAAAAATGCTGTGGAAGACCGATATCCCCATGTCCCCTGTGCCATCACTGGGAGCAGACTGGCTCTTCCAGAAGCTCCAGTGTATTGAAACCAGTATCCCATGGCGAACTGGAGCTGCCCGGTGTGTCACTTAGTGTTCACTATAGGTGTTTGATTTACTTCTGGAACTGGAGCAAAACCAGGGCTCACAGCAAATGGTTAACCTCACAGAGCTGCTCTTTGATCCAAACTGATTCCTTCCAACGTTGCAAACTTTGGGACAGCTGCATAATACAGGTTTTTATGTATGAAGAAACTGGTGAAAGCTCTCTCAGCTTTGATGCTCTCCAGTGGCCTTGTCAGCCTACATTGACAACCTGCACAAAAAGGGAAAGTGGCAAATAGCTCCAATTTCTACCTCCTCGCCAAGTGAGACTTGCCAGGTCTGCAAGTGTCAGAAGGGCTGCACACATGGTTTCTTTGTAGCTGCATATAGTGACTACTATGCAATGGAATTTCACTTAAAAATAATGATCTACTGGATGCGTTTGGAGCCCTGCAGACATGTGGGTGCTGAGCAGAGCCATGCTGCAGGTCACAGCCCCACAGCCGCACACCGAGGAGCTTGTTGCTGCTCGTCGGCAAACCTGAGGCAGCTGCCCCTCTGCAAACTCATGTTCTGCAATGCAGGGTGGGGTGACTTGATAGGAGCTTGTATCACAGTGGAAATGTATAGGCCAGTAATCCCCCTTTGTCCCCAAACTACTATATGAACTCGGGAAGCTTTGCACTTGAGCTTAGACTCTGTCATCTCTTTGCTGCTTGTAAGACTCTGGAGCTCTGGATATGATGTTTCAGCAATACACGAGCCCCTCTTCATGCTATCCAAAGGCAAAGGCTGTTTCTTCCCGTCCTCTGACCCTTACCATGGGCAGCTGGGTGAAGGCAGGCTCTGGACAAAGACTGGGAGGATTCTGGGCTGGGGACAACGTGTCACTTCTGTAATGGGGTCCACTGCAGGTGCAAGGCCACTGCTTGATCTGTAAGCTGGCATGCTGTGCCCCCCTCCCTCCCTCCTTTCTGCCTGCCTTCCTTCCTTCTGTAAATGGTTTTCTGCTTGATTAGTGGTCTCTCACCACTTCTGTTTCATTGGCCTGACTTAGAGCAGGGCTACAAATTTGCTTCCCTACAGCCAGCTCAATGTCCTTAATTATATGTGTCTTTATATGTCGAAGGAAAATTTCAGGTTTGAAAATGGAGGGAGAGAGGAAAGATTTCTATATTTGTAGAGCTGTGCATTTTTCCCATGTGCTATTTCCTGTGAAGAGATTTGGAGCTGATTCTTATTTATGGTAATGCTGCTTTACATGAATACAGAAGGGGGTTTGAAGTAGGAATAATGGTTTTCTCCTAAAGCAGTACTGGGGGACTGGCAGTAAAGGGAAACCCACCAGAGTCCAAATGCCCTTAGTGCAATGGTCCCTTTGTGAGACACGGTCACTGGAACCACCTCAGCCCTCCCTGCATAGGATGCTCAGATGTGCTTCTCATGGAAGTCCCATTTGTAACAGTGAAATCTTGCTTATATTGGTTTTGAGAGGGATAAAAGGAGAGAATCCACCCAAACCAGTAGAAATGCCTTGCTAAATTGTGAATTCATTGCTAGTTACAAGCTTCCTATTGTAGCAAGCACTCTGAGCAGCCTTTGGCCGTGCAAAAAAGATCACAGTAAGATGTGGCTTTGAGTCTTGTCTACTGTTAGTCGAGCATCATCTCTTCACATTCTTCTCAAACATGCCATGTTTCCTGGGCTTGCTTCTGGTACCTACACAAATACTTTTTTTCCTTTTAGTTTGTTTGGGTTTTTTTCATAAATAATCCATGTAAAGGTCACCAGCCACAAACTGCTGCTGTTGTAAATATTACGGATATTCTGACCCATTCCAATAATTTCATCCAAGCAAGTCAGAGTTCAACCTTATCTAGAATGAAGGTGAAAACATGACAAAGCTTACACAGCTTTCTCCTTGCTTTTAATGCATTAACCACAGTCTTTTCCATTTCCTCTTCTAAAACAAGGCTGGAAAAGTCATCAAGAAGATGCATTCATTCATTTTTTAAAAGGTTGTTGAATCAGGAAATGAAATGGAAAAGTAATTTATGCTGGATACTTCCTGATGTGTTTTTTACTATGTAACATTCTGGAAGATGGTTCCTTTGCTTTGTCACTAGTTCAGTTCTGTGCAAGTCCCAAAACAGCCATCAGTATTAAATGTACTTCATACATGTCAACTGGTTTTGTTGGATTGTTGATTGCCCTTCTATTATGGATATAATATCCTAGCAAAGGATGAAAAGTACCTGCTGGCTAAATGAAAATGCCAGATGCAACGAAATTTTATTCATTTTCAGATGTATTGCAAAGAATGACAATACTTCCTTGGTTATTTTTGTTCTTGTTAATGTGACTTGTCTGAAGCAGTGTCCCTGGGCAAGTCTGCCCCATGCCTTGTTTCTAGAAGAGCTGGATAAAACAAAAAAATGGAAAGAAACCAAAAATGAAGACAACTGCCAGGGGATTCGGCAGGTCTTTTTCTATTCTCATTAGTGTAGATTTGGGACATTGTAATGGAAATCAGTGCAGTTAGTGGGAAACTAATTTAAGTGAGGAGTGAATTGATTGAATGTACATGAGAAATCTAAGCAGCTGATCCGAGCAGTGACTGCATTCTCAATTGCATTTGCCTTTGACTTGGTGCCCAAAGGGATGTCATTGAACCAGCCCTGCACATTTGGCTGCAGCTCACGAGGTGCAGCAGGATACGGTCCAACCCACGGTCACTTCTCTCTAGCTGCTATCCCCTGCAGATCAGAGGGGAGATCTTCATCCCAGGGAACTGCACGGTCATGAGTGACCTGCAGGGCTAGGTGATGACTGTGCTGCTGAAGCCATGCCAAAGCCTCTTTTCATGTCAGCTCTCTCAGGCAAAGCCATCCTGCACACTCCAGGCTGCCTTGGAGCTGGTGGCCAGTCCAAGGGTGTTGCCATCCCAGCTGCACCTGAGATTCCTTAGCACCAGAATGAGGAAGATGTATTAGTGACCTGAAACTATCCTAAACTTTTCTCTTCTTCCATCTTTGGGTTTTCTTACTTGAGCAGAGGCCAATTACTTCTGTATAACAATAATACTGACTAATCCTCTAAAATTCATTGAGCAGTGGTATGAATCCTAGTGCAGCTATACTGGCAGTGTGTTCATCTGTAATGCAGCTGATTGACCTGTCCCACCGAGCAAGGCATGAACTGGAATCCCCTGTCCAACAAGAGACCCTTCAGGCTTCTGCCACCAGGACTGATGCTGTTGTAGAGCCTGCGTGCTTACTCCATTGCAATGAGGTTAGAAACCAGCAGTAAAAATATGCTGCAGAACAGCTGCTTGGTGCTTGCATTGGTCAGACCAAGTGAATAAGACAAGCTGGGAAAGATAATCAGAGATGTTCCAGTCCCTTCACCATCTTTCTAGTCTCTGTCGGACTCTCTCCAGTATTTCCCTGTCCCTCTTGAGCTGGGGAGCCCAGAACTGGACACAGTCTTCCAGCTCTGGCCTCACCAGTGCAGAGGTGGAGGAGAACCTCCCTGGACCTGCTGCCCACACTCTTCTTCATGCACCCCAGGATCCCATTGGCCTTCTTGGCCACGAGGGCACGTTGCTGCCCCATGGGTAACATTGTCCACCAGGACTCCAAGGTCCTTCTCCATGGAGCTGCTTTCCAGTGGGTCTACTCCTAACCTGTACTAGTACCTGGTGGTGTTGCTTCCCTAGGTGTAAGATTCTACAATGGTTTGAGTGATATAATTGAGGGAGTTTTCTGTATTTTATTTTTCTGGGAAATACAAGGTGGGAGGATTAGTTAATAATTTAGACTACAGGAGGTAAAGCAAGCGAGTGGTGTCTATAGAGTGTCTGAGTTCAGAGCTGCTGCTGTTTAATGGACCGAGGTCACACATCACAGCATGTGCACATGTAATTGTCTCCCAAACTGGAGGCTGAATCCTTCAAGGTTCCCTTGCTGCACATTAGTTCTCTAAACAAGAGACAGAAATATAATACACTATTACCAAAGTAGATGATTCATTCTGATATGCTGCTTGGAACACGCCAAGGACATCAGCTACAGCTCAGCCAGAAACTCCCTGTCTGAAATAAACATTGATCTGATGGAGTCCTGCATTATTTTTTAAACTGTAACAGCAGGGGGCAAGAAGGGCCAGGGTTTTTCACTGCAAACCAGCTGCTTACACAATAGAAAAGAGGTGTCTTTTCTTACTGTTCTTTTTCTAAATAATTCTCCCCACAAGCTGTATTTGCAAGGGTGAAGTCCTGAAGAATTCTAAGGGGTTTTTTTAAGGCTCTTATTTCAGAATAATTCAGTTTTCAGTAACTAGTCTGGAAAAGCACATCCTGCCTTGTGTGTTGCGCAGAAGGTTGCAGAACTGTATTTTAGGGTCATGGGCTAAATTAACATCTGGCTCTCTTGATATTTCAGCTGTATTACATGCATTTGGTCTGAATGTCGTCCATTGCTTTTTATTTTCTTGGATTATGCAGTGGCATTTATTCTATATGCATATAGCATGTAACCTATTCCTGACATCTGAATAAATCTTGAATAATCAGTCAGTCATCTGGCACGCTTGCAAGTTCTCCGCATTTTTTATTACTTTGCTTACGATTATAAGCAAAGTAATAACAGTCTATTTATATGCTTTGTAAACACCCTCTCTTCCAAATGTTTTGTGGTATCATTTTCTTCAGTGTCTTTATGGAAGGCTGTCAAATGAGGGAAGCAGCTGAACCGGAGCAGCATAGGAAAGAATGGAAAATAAATCTCCCAACATCAACAAGGAAGTGATTGTCAGTGTCAGCAAATATTTATCTGATCACTAGTCTGTTAAATTATTTACAAATTTGGAGTAATCTGAGACCTGCTGCTATGCAAAATGAAGATTTGCATTTTTTCCTGTCAGGCTGCCACTTGAAGTAACCTCTGTGTGTAAAATCCCACTGTGCAGAACAAGCAGCTTTGGTGCCTCTGGATTTTTCCCGCTACTCGATGATGGTCTGACAGCAGTGAGCAGGTTTTTAGTGTTCCTGCAGGCACCAGCATCTCCTCAAAAGTATCATTAAGATAACAAAATGATCTTTATTTCTTAAAATAGATGCATGCCTTCACCTCTATGGGTTAATGCATTGCCTCCAGTGCTGCCTAGCTGGACAAGGGCAAGGGTGCTTGGCTGTTGCTAGCACATCTCCTTTCTTCCAGCAATCAGTACGAAGCCCAGAAGGAAGTTTCCTATTCTCAAGCTTGCTAAACCAGAGGTCTTCAAAATCTTTTCAATCCTCCAAAGTGCTGAAAATGGCCTTGAGTGAAGGCACGGATTTGCTGCTGGCAAATGTGTGAAATGCTCCCCTTCCCAGGTTCCTGAAATCTGGAATTCTTCCAGAAAAGCCAGAGGTGTATTTGACTGGTATGGGGATTTTGCAAAGGTAAACTGGATGTGGCAGAGAGGATATTGCCACAAATGAAGGTTCTCTTCATATGAAGAAGTGTGTCACGGAAATATCCAGGTGGATTTGGAGAGGCTTTTGTGTCTTGGAGGATTTAACATCTTTCGGTTGCCGCTGTTTCCTCGGGAGTCTGCTTGGACAAACATGGTGGTTTAGGGCTGGAAAACGCTCCAGATAAACTGCCCAAACTTAAACAGGAAAGCATTGGATTTTCAGAGACCTCATACTGCCCTAGCTACTGCAGTGACTGACAAAAAATATAACTTCAAACAAACAAAAAACCCCAAACAAGCAAGCAAACTAACCAAACACCACCACCTCTGCCCCTCATCAAAAAAAAAAAAATCCATATGACACCCCAAAAAAATCTCCACACCTAAAAAACCCCCAAACTTGTAAAGGGTAGTAAGCTCTTGGAAACAATTTCCTAATCAGTCATGTCACTTGAAAAATAATGCAAAGTTTTCTGAGATAAGAAGGGTTATAGCTGTGATTTTGTGAAGGACTAAAATATTAATTTTGTTGATGTATTTTATCAAAATCCCTTTTGTCCCAGTGGGCAGCTAAGAATGTTGTTATATTTCCTATGTAACTTTGAAATCATTGCAAGTTAGTTATTGAGGGAATACGTTGCTTTGGCAAAAAGCAGCTAGCTTACCTGTGTTGGCTGACCATTTGAAAGCAAAGCTAAACATCTAATAACCATAAATGTTATTTTTTTGTATGAATGTTCTAATGCCATAAGTACTTAAGACAAGAAAGTGACCCCCAAACTATAAAATAGGAAAAGAACAAATGTAAATTTTAATGTCACTTTTTTCTTCCACATCTCCTTGGTTTTAGAGATGCCTACCTTTTGGTGGGTGTGAACATCTGTCTCGGCTGGATGGTTTCAGGAAACTTTAAACAGCCCCAGTAATTTCTGAAGGGTGGTAAAAAGAATATTGTGCCTCTGTTTGAAAATGGAGACTGATGTAATGTTTGGCATCTTCAATGAAATGAAAAATGAAAATGGCTACAATTTGGCAGTGCAGAATATCCTTGTGCTAGTCTGACATCTCTTGCCTTGCCGTTACTGTTCATGCAGGTGGGGAGCCTTTCAAAAGCAGCAGTTCGCTTGTGTCCAGGACAAACACTTCAGGTTTCAACCCCACAGTTCCTGGAGGTCGTGAGGTGCAGCATTCATCCACCTCTGGAGGACCTGGAGCATCAGAAGAAGACCTGAGCCCTGTGAGAACATTCTACAATCCCCTCTGGTGCACAATGCAAGGTTGCAAACAAAAGTTAATGACAGCACTTTGACATCTCAAGCTTGATGATGTTTATTCATCAAACTCTTGTGTGTGTTTGAGTCAACACAGTGCAGTTACTCATATCATCTGTCCTTCAACTTTTGACTGTCTACGCCAACACTGGATAACTAACCAACCATGAGGTTTTTGTGGCTCTCTGTAGTAAGAATAATCCAGGCACATCTGTCATAATGAACTTGTTTGATGCAAGCAGAAAATGTCTCATCTTTCAGATGCACTCATAATTTTTGACCAGGTTTGCTCTTTTTTTCTTTCTTTTTTTTTTACCTGTGTTTAAAGGAGGATTTTGTTCAGTTTTACTTTTACATGGCATGAGCAGGGAGAGGGGAAGGCTTGCTCTGAAATAATTCTATGCCTTGTGAAAGACACAGTCCATCTACTTCCCTGCAACAGTAGTCCACACATATCTAATACATTTTAAATAACTGAAGACCAGGATCCAAATTTCACCTCTAAAAATAAGGTGATGAAAGCAGCCTATTAAAAATCCTATGCTATACTGGTGGTACAGCTGTAAGGGATTTACAAAAATTAATTATATTACTATTGTAAAAATACCAGCATTGAAGCCAGTGCCAATGTATTTTGGTCTTGGATTCCACATATTCATCTGTCTGGTATTTTCAGAAAAAGCAATCTACATAAAGTCTCTTTCTCTATAGAAAACTTGTCCTGCCATTATACATGCGTGACCTAGAATTCTTAATCTGGAAATGACATCTTCATCGTACAAAAATACCATGTTGTACTTCACAATACTTTTGGCTTTCTTCTTAAATCCAGGGAATCCAAGAAAACAAACAATGAGCCCCATTTGTTTTACTTTATTGTGAGCTAGAGAGTACTGAAGAAGTCCAATGATAACTTCATCATGAAGGAAAAAAAGTGGGAAACAGTGCAAAATGCAATTTCATACCTGCTGAGTCTGAAAACTCCTGTTTTGATGAATGTCATCAATGAAAGTCAGGTTTTAAGTACTCCTTGTTCTGCATGATTTAGGTATGCTGGGTGTTACGAGATTTGGGACTTCTAAGAACCACTAGAGAAAAGTTGGTGGGAATTTGGAGGAAAGTTTCTGGCAACTCTTTTATTTGATTTAGGTGAAAGCTTGCTACACGAGTAGCTCAGGTTCATTCTCTTTAGGTGATCCTGCTCTGGCATGAGGGTTGGACTTGATGATCTCCAGAGGTTGCTTCCACCCTCCATGATTCTATGA
>JANHFX010028600.1:0-20560 GCA_027560015.1 Chloroceryle amazona
GAAGGGACCTTGAAAGATCATCCAGTCCAACCCCCCTGCCAGAGCAGGATCACCTACACTGGGTCACACAGGAACACATCCAGGTGGGTCTTGAACATCTCCAGAGAGGGAGACTCCACAGCCCCCCCTGGGCAGACAGTTCCAGTGTTCTGTCACCCTCACCATGAAAAAATTTCAACGACCAACTCTTTTAGAGAAATCACTGCTTGCCATGCCTAACTAATCTGAAATAGGCTAACATTTGAGGTAGCAAGTAAAATTTATCTTCTGGCTTAAGATGACCTCACAGTACAACCTTTAAGTTACATTACAAAAGCAATCAGCCTGGATTTAAAGGACTGGAAATAATACCAGAGACAAAGCAGCCACTAAGCCATGCCCAGATGGAGCATGAAATGACAGAAGTTTAACCAAATCTGAACTTCCTAGCAAAGAAGTTTCCAGTCAAAAGCAGCAAAACATGCACTGCAAATTTAGATCCCCCTTAACTATATTTTTCCAAAGCATAACTTGTGTCTTGTGACATTCTAAACTTAACTTTTCCTTAACCTAAGTTACATGTGTCAAAAAGCAAGAATAATTTTCCTCTGCGATACAAATGAAAATATTCTTTCATGTGATCATTCTATTTTAATTCTGCAAGGATCACTTGGTCATCACTCTGAAATGAGGATTAATACTGCACTGATAAATATTTGTTCAAGCCGTCAAGCTATGCATTGTCTTCAGTTTTAGCTAATCTGTTTATCAGTGTCTCAAGTTATTCAAAGAAAGAAGTGTTAGCTACCTCAAATAAGAGTATTTCCAGTGCAGCACAGATTGGTGACTTGGCAATTGTGCACCAAGAACAATTGCACTAATAAAATGCAAGGCACATGGTTTCAGTTTGAGAAACCTTGTTTACATGCAAGAAATGATGGATTCAGTTCATCAGCTTAACATAATTAAACAGTGAGGGTTAAAAATGAGTATTAAAACAGTTACTCACTAAGTTTGTGAGCCTCAGCTTCCACATTGGCAACACTAACTTCTTTCTGTATTTCACTTTTGTCGAGCATATTTGGAACCCCTGCTATCTAACAGATTAGAAAAGAGATTTAATTATGCTTTTAAGTTTGATGGGAAATAAGGACTAAAACCCTTTGATGGAACACTAGTACTCAGTTCTACTATCCCCTATGAATCAAATACAATGTCACAGTAAACAGCATTAACGTCTTATTCAAAATTATGGATTTTCTCCATAAAGCTCAATTGACTCTTGCATTTGCTTTTAATGATTCAATATTACCTTTTGTTGTACTCAAGGTATAACCTATTTTTAAAGCAAACATGGCATTAGGGGCTGCATGTTATCTCTCAACTTTTCTTATATCTTGGTAACTACTTATGAGGGCTTCATGCTCTTTACAGCAAGTGCACTTTGGTGTCTATTATATCAATTATTATAAAACCATTATAAAACTGTTTCATAAGTTATGCTGAAGACCTAGTAAAGGCAATCTCTCTCTGGATTAAAATCATCTAAAAAATGTGAACTGTTGCATAGTACCCGTTCCATTCAATTACCTGCATTTTCTGTTCTTTAGAATCGCACAATTGCAATAGGTACCATGAGGAATTTTGTGGCAGAACTTCAAGTAGGCTCAGAGCAGGGTGGTTCAAGCCTGCCATCAATGCTACTTCATCTTGCTGGTCAATAGCCTCATTCACGTGGACTAAAGCTATGTGAACTGAAATAAAAATAATGCTTATAAACAGCAAATAACACTTTTGTGAAAAAATGTCCATTGCTGTCAGCATCTCATTTTTTATAAAAGCCAGATAAGGTGGCAATATTTACCTAGCAGAGGATTATCTGTTTCAAGACCAACCCTACAAATGGAGTCTATGACTCTGTGTGTGGCCTTGTGGGAGTACTTCAGACACCGATAACTAGACGCTTATGAATGAATTTCAGCTCTATATAGAAGAGGGGGTCAAAATTTACAGTACTGTGCAAACAAAAGGAACTCAAAAGTAAGGAAACAGAACAGGCAATGAATGATTTGATTCTGAACTGAGGAATCCTTACAGCAAAAACCACAAACACAGGCATAGCATCCCAAAAGATTAGTGAAGGAGCAGAAAGAAAAAACTGTTGCAGACAGGTATTAGTTACTTCTGCATATTTTATAAGTTTCCACAGATATGCTTGTTTGTGTGGATTCAAGTCATGTTCAGCTGGAACCTGGGAGATCATGTGTTATGTGCACACTTCCATAAGGGTCCAGAATGGCTTACTGTTTATCTTATTGATATTGCCTTGAATCTCAGCTTGTGTCAGCAGCTCCTCATAGACGTCTCTCTCTTCCTCAGAAATTGTGCCATTCTAAGAAAACAAAAATTGTTGCTAGTATACACAAAAACTTTGCAGAGAGAAAAGCAATTAGTGGGAGTCATTAAAACTGCATCAGCTGAAATATTTGTTAGATATATTTTTAAAGGAATTTGTTGACTGCCTAACTAAGGAAATTAGCACTTTGTGGTAACTGAGCAATACTTAAAGCATTTTCTGCTTCCTGTAAAATAGCCATGCAAACATAGTGCAGCATTTTTAAACTATGAAAAGCATTAGGTCTCAAAAAAAAACCAAAGCAAAATAATTTCACATTAAAGATGTGGCAGAGGCTATATTTTATGCTAAAAAAATTAATATATCATTCTTTTTGCAACTTTTTAAACAGAAAATTTGGGTTTTTTTTCTAAAGCTGTTGAAAGAGGGAAACTATTTTTTGTTTTGTTTTTAGCTTTCCCATATTTTATCCTTTGGCTAAATTTAAGCTAAATAGCATTCACAGTAATAATATACTTATAAAACTTGCTGTCATCTTGTTGCATTACCATTATTTAAGCTATTTAGCTAAATAGTGGGGTTTTTTTTCCTAATTGCTCTAATTTTAAAAATTTAATTTTAAAAATCGGTAATACTACAGCATGATATGCAACATGCAGGAACACATACACTAGGAGTACTAATAAAACACTACTACCTTAAGTCTTGCGTTTGATCCTTTTCTCTTTTTTGCTTCAAAGAGTTCATTCTGATAGTCCTGTGCAAGTTCCTCATCCACATTTAGCAGCATTGCATTTGGGTTCCTCAGAGTTGCAATGGTTTGCTCAGCTATTCCTTTCTCAATAGCTTCGTTAATTGCTATTACTGCTGCATGCACTAAAATTAAAAGCACAATCCTAAATTTCAGGAAGCAAAACTGTTCAAAGCTGTCACAGTTTCTTCTGATTTATTTGAAATCGTTTGATATATGTTCAACAATTTACATATTCCCTTTCAAACACCCCACTCTTAATGTATTCCCTAGACTGCAGCAACAACAGCACTATGTCTGCTGAAAGGTGGCACATATCTGTCTATTCTCCAAGCTAGGGATTACTCTTTTACTGACAGAAAATATGAGTTAGATTTTATTGTTCAAGTCCTGTGTCATTTAAAAGGCACTTACAAGCAGTAATTGAAAGCATTTTTAGTAGTTTTTTTCTTTTCTCTTCTCATAACCATAAAAGATATGAGACATACAAAAATATTGTCTAAGCTAACTGTATATCTGAAAGATACTACACAAGAATAAGGAAATTCAAACTCCATGAAGCTTGTCTTCCAAAAAACATAGTTAAGACTCCCCAGGCAGGGTACAGCCCTGCACACCACATCTAAGCCTGCCTAGGATGAACTGGCTCCTTTCCTAACTGAGGATCTCCATGAACAGATGGGGAATGAGACAATAATGCAACAGTCCCTACTTCTATCACCTGCAGAGACACAGGATAGCAAAATTCAAATGGGAGGAAACAACAACAAAAGGGCTTTGCAGGGTTCCCGAATGTTACTGCACAGCAAAATGGGAAAAAGTGCCACTTACAGCCATCAACCAGCTTAAGTTGTTAAACCTTTCCCTTGAGAAAACAAGGAAACTTCAACTATTACAACAAATGCTGGACTCCTCTAAGTTTCTAAGCATCAGAAGTGTTCGTTCTTTTGTTTCCCCTGCACACAGCAAATTTACATGAATGTACAAACTCAATATTACTGCAGCTAGATTTGGTATAAAGTAATGGCTAACACAGCCCTCCTAGGTATTCCTTGAACACATTCAGCCCTACAATCAGACTAGATAAAGGGTTTTTATTAGAACTACAGTTTATCTTGGTCTTCATGACACAGAAAGACCCCAACAACTCTCTGGTGGAACACCGATCTCAAAGATTTTTACAGAAATTTTTATATAAAATGCAATTCCTGATAAACTTTTATCTAAATTCTACCCCAGAACACAGGAGCTCCTTATTTATCATCACAGTTTGTCTAGGATTTACTTTCATGCCACCAATGAGATATGTGAAGGAAAACATGAATGTCATTTCATTATTCTATCAGTTTTTACCTGCTGCATGGCATTGCATTGTTTTGCTAGAGAAAAGTATTTGGTAAAAAACACTTTTTTTGGATTAAGTTTAAGTGAGGGGTCCATAAATCTAAGTTTAGAGCCTTTCTTTCAGTATATGAAAGAAATAGAAGATGCTTGTCAATGACTAGGAAATTTGAGTTTTCAGAAAATTAAAGGGTGTACAAATTTAGGCAAGTAAAGCAGAAGAGCAGACCAGTGGAAACACAAAATGGACAAATGAAGCATGAAGTGAAGCTACACATTCTCAGAGAAGGCAGTTACTGGAACAACTTGCCTAGCTGTTGGCTTCGTTGGATAAAAAAAAAAAAAGGATGGATGGATGGGTCCAAAGAGTGGTGGTGAATGGAGTTAAATCCAGTGGTGAATGGAGCTAAATCCAGTTGGTGTCTGGTCACAAGTGGTGTTCTCAAGGCTCAGTATTGGGGCCTGTTTCTCTATCAATGATCTGCATGAGAGGTTCAAGGGCACCCTCAGTAAGCATGTAGACAATATCAAGTTAGGTGGATAAGTTGATCAGCTCAAGGGTAGGAAGGCCCTATAGAGGGACCCTGACAGGCTGGATTGTTGGACTGAGGTTCAACAAGGCCAAGTGCCGAGTCCTGCACTTTAGTCACAACAAACCCACGCAACACTGTAGGCTTAGGAAGAGTGGCTGGAAAGCTGCCCAGTGGAAAAGGACTGGGAATGTTGGTTGACAGCCAGCTGAATGAGAAAGCAGTGTGTCCAGGTGGCCAAGAAGGCCAACAACATCCTGGCCTGTATCAGATATAGTGTCCAACAGGATGTGAGCTTTGTACTCAGGGGAGTACCCCTGTACTCAGCCCTGGTGAGGCCACACTTCAAATAACATGGTCAGTTTTGGGCTCCTCTCTACAAGAAAGACATTGAAGTGCTGGAGCGGGTCCAAAGGGTGATGAAGTTGGTGAGGCATCTAAAAAAATAAGTCTTATGAGGAATGACAGAAGGATCTGGAGTTATTTAGTCTGTAGAAGGCTCAGGAGAGACCTTATCACACTCTACAAATACTGGAAAGGAGGTTGTAGCAAGGTGGGGGTTGGTCTGTTCTCCCATACAACAAGTGATAGAACAAGAGTAAATGGCCTCAGGTTGCACCAGGGGATGCTTAGGTTGGATATTAGGGAAAAATTCTTCACAGAAAGGGTTAAGACCTGAAATAGGCTGCCCAGAAAAGTGGTGGAGTCACCCTTCCAGGAGGGATTGAAAAGATGTTTAGATGTGGTGTTGAGGGACATATTCTGTTGTTGATCTGACAGTGCTGAATTAATGAATGGACTTGATGATCTTAAAGGTCTCTTCCAACCAAAATGATTCCCTTCTATCTTAATCCATTATTTAGCATTAACCTCATGCTATAAATTTGTTCTGAAATTATTTTACTCTCACTCAGTTCAGCATGGAATCATATGGGACACAAGCAGCTGGCATGGTGGAGGAGAAGCAAGCAGAGGGATACATTCATTCTTTTGACATTGAACTTTCTGAACATGGGAAGTTCAGACTTAACATTAGGTAAATGTTCTTCACAAAGACTGGTCAGTCATTGGAACAGAATCCCCAAAAAAGTGGTCACAGCACCAAGCCTGTGAAAATTGAAGAAGCATTTGAATAACACTTAGTCATATGGTTTGGTTTTAGGTTATTCTGTGAAGAGAAGGGAGTTGGATTCAAAGATCTTTATGAATCCCTCACAACTTAAGGTATTCTGTGATTTTATGAACACCTATGTCAGCTTCAAGAGTCTAAGAGGAGACTGCTGTTCTTAGACGTGTATTGCCTCCCCATCGTCATATAACAAAACATATAGGGAAGATGCAATTTCTTCCACAGTTGTGCAAGAAGCCTGTTATAAATGGAGCTAGTAAAAAGTAGCCAAAAGACAGTTTCAAGTTTAGGAGAGAAGTAAACAGGTATTTGTAGAGGTTGTGAACTTATCTACCAAGAGAAACAGTGAGAATCTGGATGACACTTGAAAGAATAGTCTGGAGGAACAGAATAACAAAGGCTTACTTGCAAAAGAAGCTTGCTTTGAAAGCACTTAAGCTTAATCTTTGCAGACTGATTTCTTGTATTGCTGACAGCACAGCAGGAGGCATCAGCAGTTGTTTCACTTCATATCTCCTTTTGCTTATGCCATTTAGGAAGCAGAATGGTAGACCCTTTCCTCTGACAGGATCTTCACGTACAACTTCACTGATGTGTGAGGGTTCCCATAGCAGATGTTTCCTGTTCTGGGGCAGGGCATATTATTTACAGCACACTTTGTCCAAAGGGGTAGAACCGGCATCAGGAAACCCTGTTTTTCTATGGAAAAGATTTCTATGAAAAGATTTCAGAAGTTGAAGGAAACCCTATGCATACTATCACAAGCTTCCAGAGAAAGAAGCTGCAACCCTTTCATCTTCAGGGAAGGGAAGGAGGCTTCTTGAAAAATTACTTAGTATTCACTAAGTCACTAAAAATTGCAAAAAAAGGGCGACAAACTACCTGCACTTCCAAAGGCAGTGTTTTAAGAACTAGCTTTGCAGAAACATGCATGTAGTAAGCTATAGCAGGTTCCAAAATAGACAACACGATGAGAATCAACATGGGAAGTGTGTTTTAAGTTAAGGTCTAGAAATTTCAGCACACTAAGTAACATCATGACTCATCTTGTTTCAATTATGCTGCTATGCAAGGTTTAGCAGAAATTGCAACAAAATTTATTTATAATGCAACCTTTAATCCCTCACCTCCTTCTCCTGTACTGTCCGCAGTACTGTTACAGGATACACTATGCTGTTGAACATACTCCACCACCCCTTCATTTTGCCTCTCTGAAAAAGGCTAGGACTTTGAGCATAATGATTAGAACTCAAGCATGGATTTCAGTGGGCACACTGCATTTCATGTCATTTAAGTTCAAGGATTTTTTATAATACATTACTTCATTCCACACAAAGGGAGAGGGAGAGGGATTGACGGATAGGTTTGGCCATCAATAAAGCATTAAACTTTGATTTTGAGTGGAAAGTGTTCATGTCAGACTCAAAAAGACCATAACTGTGCATCAATCCTGATAAAAATGAAAGTCTTATTTTGGATGCACCAGCAGAATGTGCCTTCCAGCAGGGCTCTACCGTGCTGTGGATCACAGCACAGCAGTCAGATAGATCAAAAGCTGCCCATGCAGGCAAGTGGCTCCTTCACATTTATACCACCATACATGAAAGAATTGTCTATCTGGAACAGTGCCTTGTCCTTACAGCAACCTTATCAAGTGTTTGAGAATACTTAAAGAACTCAAAACAGGAAGGAGGCATAGAGAAGACACCCATTCCCATGGCCTTGTCCGCTGTACCCTGTATGGTGCAGAGGCACAAGCAGAGCTCAAATCATCATTGCAGAGGAGCAATGTCTACCAAAATGTTAACCCATGCAAAAGACTAGGAAATCTTTGTTTCTGGTAGCACTTCCTATGATTCAATGGAGATACCAAAAACTGCAGACTGAAAAAATGCAAGAGGTCTTGTAACAATGACTCAAGGGGATAGTACTGAAAACTCCCTTTTCTTGTTATTTAAGAGGTGGCAAACTAGACGAATTAAAACAGAGAAAATATTTTGTTAGTGTTCTATCAAATTATTCAGTAGAAAACTGAACAGGAGCTACACTTACATGCGGCTTCATCCACTGACAATTCACTGGCCAGAATCCCACCAATTTTACTGAAAGATGGCATCTGTATACCGTACTTCTCTAGCTCCTTCCGCATGTTGCTGATTTCTTCCTCTGTTCTCATAAAAAAAATAAAGGAAATATTATCAGAAGAAAATCCTAAGAATTTCATTATGAATCACCATACATACAAATGCAGGGGCGATGTTTTTCAAGCAGCTTGTGGCCAGAGCTGCTGAGAAGTATTTGCTCCCCATTTTGAAGGAATGTAAGATACGACAAGTATTCCATGCAAATTCACTCCCTTTTGTCTTTCAGAGATTGACATTCATTAAAAATAGCAGCCTCCCACCTATTTAATTAGGATGTGTTCAGAAGAACCTTGCAGGAGAAAGACCATAATAGAAAATATGTACAATGTTAGCAGATTTACTGAGTTAAGAAACTATCTAACATATGATTAAATAAGCAGTTTATTACCTGTAAAGTCTACTTTTCCCAGTAGGTCCTGTATCTGTGGTGCTAATCCTAGTTTGAACAGATACAAACTGCAAAAAAAAAATTTAGAATTTAAAGTCCTGCATGTGGCTGATATGTTTACTTTCTGTACTTGATCAAAATGGTTTTATGAAGCTTGTCCTTTAACCCTTGACTTTAAAGGGACAATACAGTAATACCTTAGTAGAAGAGAGTTAAAAGGCTAGTATGAAGGGGAAAAAAAACAAGATATGAATGCACTTTAATACAGCTTATATCTTTGGATCTATGTACTGTTTTGACATACTTTGCTACGTCCCTGTAATTAATAATTGAAGACATACAAATTACTAAACTATTCTTAGTAAGTGTAGAGGAACAGGAACCTGTAAGTCCATCCAAGCCTGTCTCAAATATATTTGTGTCATTAGCTATTTAGCCTTTGGAAAATGAAGAAAACTCAATTTAAACTGCTATCCAGGAACTAATATTTTTGTTTGATCTACCAAGAAAAATATCTATTCTTATTCCCTGAACTATGAGGTGTTATCTGTAAAACCAGCTGAATATATCCATTTCTCAGTATCTTCCAAACCCAAGGCATGTATTTATCTACAAAAGGCTAGCTTTTCTATAATTTATTAGTGAAACTTAATAAATTAGTTTTACAAGCAGGGATCAAAACCACATTTTAAAAACAAGATTTAAATAACGCATTCTTCTAAAAAGATTTTTTAACATCTATTTTTTAAAACAACTTCACACCAACTTCATACATTGCAAATGTGCATTGTGGCTTGGGATTTTTGTTTCCAGAGGTGCACACTTCCTTTTTGTCTCTTGTCATTGGGTTGGTTTTAGTTGTTTGGGTATTCTGTTTGATTTGGTGGGTATTTTTTTGTTTTGCTGTGGTTTGTTTGTTTTTTTCATTGTTGTTTGGGGTTTTTTTTAAGAATTACAGAATGGGATTTCAAAACAAGTATTTGTAGCTGTTACAGAGCACACAGAATCAGCATTTCATCTTCCGTGATACCATAACCCTGTCATGACCTGGATGGACATAAGAGCACATCTCATGAGGGCTGACACTCTTGATTGCTGCAGCTCCTCAAAGTCATTGCCACTGCAACTCTGACCTTTCAAAGCTATCTTTCTATCAAAGCAAGTTAACTATAGTGGTAAAAAAACACATGATTTTAGGGTAATGGAGGAATCTGATTCATTACTAATCTGCCTGCCAGTCTTTCTTTGTGGGCTTTTAAACAGATTTTACTCAAAGTCTGAGACACACAATCCTGACAACCAGTGGGTGTTGCACAAACAGTTATGGAGACAGCAGCAGCATAGGGTCATGATGGCTTTTTTTTTTTTGGGTGGGGTGGGGGAGGGCTTTACCACAACAGAGAAAAACAAAACAAAACAGAACAAACAACCCAACAACAAAACAAAAAAACAAACCGAAACAAACAAACAAAAAAACAAACAAAAAACAGAGGAAGAAAAAGTAAAGTAGTGTTACCAGTAGACACTCATATTTTTGCTATTCAGCACTTCCAGGAGTTTATTGAACTTCCTATGCTCCTTTGTTTGGATAAACCTATTAACCACCAGATGGTGCTAAAAATATGTTTTGATACTTGCAGGGAACACAAAGACACATCTACTCTGTACTAAGATATAATTTCAATTGAAACAGCTTGCTTAATGTTTTTATAGTGTAACTTGAACCTCAGGGAACCCACATAAAATCAAAAGCAGAGGGTTATGAGGTTAGCAAAGCTGGATATGAGGCATCGGAAGTAGGGGAGAAACAAAGGGGAAAGGGCAGTTCCCAGGTGAATTTTTCTTTGTTGCCCACTGCAGAACTGCAGTTTGTACCAGGCAGAGCTTTCTGGGTCTTGTTTTGTGCTTAGCTCACATATAACATGCTGAAAAAAAATCAGGTCTGAAAACAGTGTGCTGTTTAAGACCTGTGCTTGTTATTACACTGCTTCCTAGGAAAACAATGTTTTGAAGTGTTCTAGCTTCAGAGGGATAGTTTGTCCAGGATGTAGCTGTGATCTGCTTGAAAATATAATTTTAAAACAAAATTTTCAGGGTGGAGGTGTGATGGTGTTTAAAAAAAAAAAATCTCATAAGCACTGCTATTTATGAACAAGAGTCATTGCTAGCATCTTAATTTAAATGAGGCTGTTCTGAACTGTATTTAGTCCAAGAACAAATCCAACTTGACTTTCACAGGAAAAATGGTGCAAGAAACAAGATCTATGCCTTTGCATTTTTCAAATTGGGCTTTAAGTAATTTTGTTCAGCAAGAGTCTAGAAAATGTTTGCTAAGTCACTCCTTTATGACCAGGGCAGTGCTGTATTTGACAGTGCAAGTTTTCTACATACTGGAAGGCAGCGGTCTTCATTTTAGACTTGGACCAGGATGTATCCTAAAAAAAATATATTAAAACCACCCTGTTTAGAGTCATTGTCTATCTTCAGGACCTCTAGCAGCTCAAAGATCAGCAAAACCCCAAATAACCAAAGATTTTCCCTGTGAAATGTTAACATTTCAGATGTCAAATACAGTCTTTGGATATACAGAACTTTTTGCTCCTATTACCCGCAGTTGAGGCTATGTACACTTCTTAAAGGGACAATTAAAGATATTATCAATTTTAAGCACTTAAACTGTGCACACCAACTGTCCATATATGAATTAGTGTAGGAAAAAAATCTCAATTTAGGATGGCTTCAGGATTTCCAATGATAAGAACAAGTAACCTATCTGTGTTACATTTACATAGTTGTTGGAAATCTCAAGAATCATGTTACTTTGAAGTACTTTGTAACAACTAAGAAAGAATGGGAAGTAAGTCAACCACTCACTCCTGAGAAAGTGCTCAATTTTCCCAGGTTATAAGCCTTCAAAATCTGAGCAAGTGCTCCAAGATGCATTAGAATTTAGCATTTAAACATAACAGTGATTCTTCTTATAGTGGTCATGTTCATATGCAACAGGCAGAAAGGTGAAAAGCCTGCTTGCAATTGCCGTTTCTAGATTCTGTGGTGCTGGATGCTGAGAAATCAAGAGACATGGACTTTTACAGGTAGGTGAATCCTGTACTATTGCCCAGGAAAGGGTGCTGGAAGACCCCAAGTGTAGAGCAGGTGAGGGTGCAGATCATGGAGCTAGACACCAGCAGGTCAGTAGTTACCACAACGGCAAAAAGTAAACAATCGGACTCATGTATCTCACTGGTCTTCTGACACCAACTCAACTGGGAACACTACTGGTCAAGCAAGTGTCCTATGTTTAATTGTTTCCCAGATTGCTTTAACTGTACTGAGTGCCATTCAATGCAGTCATTAGTCTTTGATTTGAAAGACACTGGTGAAGGACTCAGAATATGCATTTTCAGTAAAGGAATGGAAAAAAATGAAGCTCAACAATTGCTTCTTTGAATCTTGCATCCTTACAGGGCCTTACACTTTCATGGGAAAGTACTATAAGTGGAAATACTGCAAGCTGATTCCCCTTCCTTGTGACATGACACATTTGATATGAAGTCCACTTCTAAAATAATATCTTGTAAGTACAGTTTTGTATTGATATGCAGCAAGGAAAAGTAATTTAAACAAGACTAATGTAAAAGTGAAAGCTGAGACAATACAGACTAGACTAATTCTCATACCAACATAAATCATGGGGCATGTCAAGATGGAGAAAGGAAAACTACCAAAGGTCAACCCATTGCAAAGTTCCATTCAAGACTGAGTTACTGCTATTGAAATGATTAGGCAGTTCTTAAGAAGGTATCCAATTGATGACCCTATTGTTCACATAGCATTCGAATCCACAGTCTCTTATACACACGAGGAAGCAAATTTTTGAAAACCTCATTGTGTTCTTCCACCTACTGCAAAACACCTAAGCTTGCTTGTAACAAGGCCAGAGGGACACACAGCCTGCTGTGTCAGCCTGACCTGGTTAACATTAGACCCCCATGCATCCACTTCAGGAAATCACTTTAATCTTACACAGGACACTCAGTAACAGGACAGACTGCACTACCAAGTTTTAGGTACGAGACTCAAACAGTCCTGGTATTATGGTTCTGTTAATGTTACACTAGGCATAATTTCAAGTGGCAGCAATTGTTGATGATGATAAAATACCAGGGCTGTCAGCTGCAAACACCTAGCAGTTGAGAGAAATAGAAGCTTTGGTGGCATGCCCTATTTATTGGCAGTGAGTGCACAAAGAGTGCAAAAGAAGGATCATCATTTCCAGGATTAGCCCTTAAAAAATGTCAGTTACAGTACATATTGAATAGTTCCTGACCTACAGTCCTGGAACAGCTGGTGTGCCCTTGAATACCATTAGGAATGTTAGAAGAGAGTTTGTAAAGCTTCTCTGCAAGCCTGGTTCCAAAAAAGTAATGAAAGGAAAAGGTCTCCATGACCAGGAAATAAGTTAGGAGAGCCACAAGAGAGAACTACTGTTTTACAGAACCACTACCCCTCACACCAGGGACAGCATGAGGCAGACATTAATTACTGTTAGTACTAAAGATCAAGGAAATCCTTAATGCAGAATATAACAACATTTTAAGCTCCACCTTCAGCACTGTGGTCAAAGTCTTTCTGACTTTACAGCCAAAATCATCTTAAAATGTTCTTACATGACTGATCTCAAAATACAGTAAATACTTGCTCCTCTTTTGAGACAAAGATATCATTTTCACTCCGGTCAGCATGTGTGCTTGATTGTTATAACAACATTTTGATAAGGCTTTTTGTTCATTTATTTGGTTTCTGTTGCAAGAATGTGTTTTGGAATGGTACGTGCACTTTGCAAGGGGTTGTACTCATTGAGAGAGGGGTATCTGCAGGAAATTCAAGTCTTTCATTTCTATTTTGAAAATAATTCAGCCAACAGTCCTGACAAAGTTTGACTTTTGTCTCTAGTTTTAAATTAATGAACTTGTAAATTCTGACAGATTTTGGTATACTGGTAACCCAAAAGTCATTTCAAGACTTGCACTAGATTCAGTAATTACTTTAACTTTTACTCTGATCACAAATTACCTTAGAGCATGAATACAATATATCATCCTAGGGATGTTTTTCCTGTCGTAGACATCTGTAGTCTCTGGATAAAAGATCTAAAAACCAAAGAGCACACAGTTAAAGGAAAAGACATATTACTGAACAGAAAAGCAGCTAAAATGAGCTCTCTGCAGAACCATACCTTAAACCTAAGAGTTTCAGCTGTTACTTCTACACAGTCACAAATCAAATCTCTTCTGATGTTATTTTAACTTTACCAGTAGTTTTCATAAGGAAGAATTTAATAAAGCATAAAAGCTACTTAATGGAGGGTGGGGAGGTGGGGGAAGTTAATCAGGCATCATTTCAGCAAGTTTTTTTCTGAAAAGGTCTCTTGGCACAAGCTCAGCCAGTAGGGTTTGTCCTCCTACAGACACACAAAACCTTGGATGCAAAAGCCTCACTGGAAATCAAATCGAACATACAAAATTCTAATTGCCATCACCCCTAACTTTGTGAATACGTCATTTACAGAGGAAAATATTCAGAGAGGAATATTAAGCAATTTAGCCAAAAAGTCACATCATAAGTTCCAGTTCTGATTCTACCATTAATTTGTTCCTGGCCTTAGTCCCAGTCACTAAACACTGTTTCTCCACAAAAATAAAATAAAAGACTTAGCTAACCATGACAGCTGGCAGCATGCTTCCAGCACAGGCCAAGCACGTGGGGCTGTGCTGTCCCATGGTTAATAGGACAGGACTGACTGAGTCAGGAGGACAGTGCCCTCTTCATCATTTACTCACAACAGTTTTGGGAGGGAGACTTGGGAAAGCTTTTGGCCATGCCCATCCTCCACAACAGAAGTAGAACCTTTCAGAGTGATGGCAGGATAGAAATCAGTCAGCTGAACAGAGGACTTCAGTTAGGAAGCACCCAGCCAAACAAAGAGACCAGTCTGACCTGGGAAAGGCAGGAGGATCCCTGCCTTTGTGGCATTTCTGATGGTAGTCATGGGTGCCCTTTTCTGCTTGTGGGCACCTTTGGCAAGTTTGCCCACAGTGCTTGGCTGCTAGTCGCTGCAGTGCCTAAAGCTGTCATCTGAGCATCCCTGCTATGCCAAACAACAGTGCATTGGGCAGTGCTGGGGCTGCCTCCATGAAGGCACCCCGGGGCAGCCGCTCAGCAGCCTTCAGTGAGAGAGTACTTGCCCCAGGCTTTGTGCAGGTTCCGAAATGTCCAAACAAGCAGAGCAGGTGTTTCCACACACCCCTTTCTTAAAGGATTTTCATCCAAAAAAGACTCACTGGTGCTCAGAAACAGCAGCAGAGGGGGGAGATGACAAGCGAAGACCCACAAGGAAGAAGATAAATATGAGAGGTGACCCAAGAAAGCAGCTGGTGGAAGAAGAGCAGCAGCACAGCCACGCAGATACACTGGAGCATGAAAGGACAGTCTGGAAACAGGGTAGAGGCAGAGAAACTAGGACGTACATTAAGAGGAAGAGACAGCAAGAGACACAATGAGAGGTAGTACCCTAAAGGAAGCAAATATTTTTCTTTTTAAACCATATTCCTTTCAAACTATACAAGCAATAAGACACTGGTAAAAGACTGCTAGCATCCCCTTTTTGTCTTTCCACAGGAGGAGCACTCTGAGCATTTCTACCCACAAAACTCATCCACAGCAGCCTCAGCCCACACACCAGCAGCAGCGTGTAACTGACACTTCCACTACTGTCTGCATTACTTTCTCTTCAGATGTTTCCTGAATTGCCCCTTCCCCATAAACTTACTGTAAGCAATCATTTATACTCAAGCAGATGAAAGGGAATCTCAGTCAGTGGCTTGAGCCAGTTTCTTTGCTAAAATTTAAAGGCTTACCTTTGGTAGACCAATGGACTCCATTGCTCTTAACCACTGCACAGTGTTGTCAGTGTGCCGAAAATGAAGACCAGATCTCTATTTGAAACATAGAAGGAAAAGATTATAAGAAACACATAGAAGCCAATTCTCTATTGATCTTCCTATTACTTCCTCATTTTGTATCCTGAAATCTAGTTCAGAGAAATTTTCCCTTGTTTGAACCTGAAGACCAAAGCATCACAGCCACAATCTTGCTAGCGAAATGTCCTAATGTATCAATAGCGCCACACTGTCCAGTTCATTCTTTTATGTAATATAAGACAGATTTGCACCCATGTGGGTGGACTGTGACCAAAGTGGACATTTGTACAGCCCTTCAGTACTTTTTGGGAGTAAAGTCTTGCTATCAAATACCAGGAATTGCTACCTCCAAAACACAGAAGTTGTAACCCTGCTCAACTCTACCATGAAGGAGAACAGACAAGAAGCTCTTAGTCATTCTTCTGATCTACATGAATACCTGACAGTCCCTACAGCCTATGCAAGCAGCAATTAAAAGAGCAAAGTGGGATTTTTTTGTTGTTATTTTGTTTTTCATTTCTAAAGAGTCAGAGTAAAGGGGGAAAAGAAGCCCGGACTCAAGTTTTGGGCATTTTTCAAGAGAAGCATTTGAATGTAACCAGGATTCTTAATCATGGTTCTGCCTTTTCACCATATGGGACCTAGAAGAGCTTAATTTCTCAACTCTCAAACTACAGATGATTGCACCTTAAAAAGGTCTAGTTCCTATTTTTTCCTGTCCTCTCTACATGTTGAGATAATGCATTCCATAGTGGGACTACTGCATATGCATATCTATTTCTAGATTATTGGAGATCTTGGGAGTTAAGGAACAGCTCACACAAGTAGCAAGCTAAGCTTATTTACTGGTAGCTTATTTTTTGCTTGTCGGTGTTAAATCTGTTAAATTGAAGACACAGATCTAATGAAGTGACTGTCCTCCCATGCAAGATGAAGAAAATCTGGAATAGTTATTAAGTTTAATTACTGAATTGCTTTTGGCTCCTATTCCTAATGAAAAATAATTGTATAAATGGTAAAGCTCATGTTCTCCCTGGAGCCAGAAGTGTAATTTGTTCAGCTTTAAAAATATTAAGAGACACTAACATAGTTTTTTAAGGGTAAAACATTTCTAACTTATCACACTGGCTTCTTAGTGTTGTGTGTCTTCTCTCTAGTTCCAACAGCTTTATGAAAAAGATGCATAAAGTTAACCAACCATACCTGAGTATCTTTAAGAGCTGGAAGACAGACATTACTTTTTTGTTTGTTTTGTCAGTGAGAGATCTGAAAAAGTTATTACCTTATAGCGCTCCTGCTCCACATCGTAGATCTTTTTGTCTGACACCACATTAGGGGCAAAGAATTTTGCAAGCTTGGCAAGATAAACACCATTCCTTAAGCCCTCCTCCAGCTCCGTAGTTGGGGGAAGCTCTTCTTCCAAACAAACCTCCATCCACCTACAGAAACATCATTATTTGTGATTTTAATAGAAGTGACAGCTTTCACCCACAACCATCAGAATGTTAATGTCAGTACCACACCATAATAAGAGAAAAGGGCACAAGCTAAAAAGAAAATTCTCATATTCTCATATTCATTCACATGGCAGATCAAAATGACTAGAGAATATCTGCACTGTGTGGTCGTGACCCATCAATAACCAAGCAACACACTCTGAAGTATGCATTCCATAAGGGGTCTAATGCAGATCTTTCAAACAGCACTAGGCTTTTAAATAGTAATTTAAGCTGAAAACAGAAGAAAACAGAATGTTGTGCATTATTATAACTGCATAAAAAACCCTCTGTGATAGATATGTCAGGGCTGAACCTCAAGTACATCAGGGCCAGCAATGTGCTAGTCAGGGGTGATTCCTGCAGCTGATGTGTTCTGCAACCCAAGTTTGCAGCAAAGCTCATCTGAGTTCAGAGCACTTCTACAACTTATCCTCCTCCCACAATACACGGCAGCTCTCCATGTTCAGCCATGAAACACATGGTGCCAGTGCTGGAAGAAGGAGTGAAGCATTTTGTTAAAGCAGTCAAGATGGTTATGCATTTGAGATTGGTCTGACAGTAAGTTGGCTGAAGCATTCCCATCTCCCATCAGGTGAGATAGCTTCTCAAACAGTAAAGCAATGCTTCCAACAGTTGTAAACCAGTTGTGGTTTTGTGACTTAGATGTGATAGGTATGGTACTAGAGAGAAGACAGTGATTATTAAATACGTAACCAGTTCAGAAGACCAGTAACAGACATTAAACACTATTATCCAGTATGTTTATATATTGAGTACCCAAGTGAAACTGCTACCATAGCACTCCTGAAAAAAGGTTAGCATCTTAATCACTGGACCAGAAGTTCATTACATTGGTGGTCTAAGAGTTTTGGGCCTGTGAAATTATTTCTGGCAGCTAAATCCCATTACAAGAGCTATAAATCTGGTTAGTTCTTTCCCCAAAATATATATTGTTATTTTGCTTAGGCAATCTCTGCTGTTGTTAGGACATTAATACCATTACAAATGGACAAAAATAAAGCTGAAGACATTAGTTCACTCTACTTTCTGTCACTAAAGCAGCGTTGCTGTATGCAGCTTGAGACAATTGCCTCCATAGGGGTGACTTCAGAAACCAGAAGGCTGGGATCCAAGTTGAAAATGAGCCAATTTCTCCCCCACTACAAAGAAAAAAAGTTCACTACATCATTTTATTTCATGTTAAAACTTAAGACAAATGACCTACTCCATTACACTTTTGGACTTGTTACAGGACATATGAAAGTTGTTTCACTGAAGTACATACTACCCACCCAGGAAACCACCAGCCATAAACCTGGGACTATCACACAAAACTGCATGGAGCAAGTGTCATAAGGAGAACTGTAATTTACAGTATAAAAGATGATTTGCTGAGGACAATCATATCCCTGACAAGTTTCCTTGCACCATCCTGCATTACATGTTCATGTGGTATGAGTCAAGGATACCTAAAGTCATCCTTATTGGTGACATTTTATAGACAAAACAGATATAAGCACTAAAGCAAAATGTCCACAGAATTATCTTCTCCAAAATAGATTGTGTACTCCCAGCAAATGTGACTTTTGCCTGAGCCAGTTAGCTCTTTCTATAGAATTTATTGCCTAAATTATGTCTTCTAAAATAAGAATTGTACATATAACAGGAGGAGCTTGCTGAGCCAAAGGAGGTATTCACCATGAGCTGAAACTGATCCTGTTGACCAATGGAGCACCTCCAGTGAGATGAACTATATGCCCCCAGAGCAGCATTTGGTACCCTGCACTGGTTTCTTTACACTTCCAGTTCTCAGTCTTCTGACATCTTCAGTCTAGGGCACCAAAAAAAGATGACACTGGAACTGTCTTTGAAGATAAACACGTGTGCCTCCAGAATTGCTTTTCTTCCTTCTGTTACAAAAATTTGCTAGAAGAGACTTTCCCCTGGCTCAAAATCACCTAGTACAGGAGCTCCCTCTAAAAGACAGCTAAGCCCTGCTATTTGCCTTTCCATCACAAGTTGCTCTTCCTTGGGCTTTCCTTCACCATACAATTGAGGTTCACCAGCAGAAAGAGCTCTGTGCATCAGCACTGGCCCAGGTATTGCATTTAGCAGCCTTATAATGAATATCCATTTGCAAGGCATCACTTCTTGCTAAGAAGGGAGGACTAATAGAATTCTGAGAATGACATTAGGAGAGAATGGCAGCCTTCAGAGCAAGTCTAGAGTATAATTTATAACCCTCCAGATTCCCCTTCTTGTGACACAGAGATTGCTATTCATGACCTGCTGCTGATTTAGGGAGGCAGAAGAAAGGATACATTTGAATGGGCTGGGTCTGGTTTTATAAAAGGGGCTGTATAAAGTTGAGTCATTCCACAAGCTCTAACTGAGACACTGATCCAAGGTGAAAGCTATTCCTCAGCTTTTCAAATCTCCTGTTATTCAACAACAGCAAAACTGCTTGGGATTTGTTTTGTGGTGATGAACCTCCTTTAAGATTCATTTGGAATCATCCTGTTCAAGATAGAGAGGCTACTCTGTCCAGTGGGTAAATAGAATACACTGAGAAACAAATGGGAAACAGTATGAGAAAGCAAAGAGACAGGAAAGAAAAGAGCTAATGAAGAATACCATTGTCAATAAAGTCCAGATAAACACACAAGCAAATAAATCTCTTTCTAGAAGGAGAATTTTAATAACTAAGTGGAAATAAGAAGTGAATGAAGCAGGCCTGAAATATTAAGGGTCTCCTTCTCTTTATAGCTAAAATCTATATAAGTGATAACAATTCTAGAAAAATCTTACAAATCTTCAATAGTACCACTGTACTTAGAGGTTTTGGGAATCAGCCTCCAAGACTGAGAACACAGCTGCAGTTGTATGACATACAAGACAGGTTTTACCAATGTTTGGGAGTTGCAGAACTTAACTACAATATCTACTGTGAGAGGATTTACTCCATTTTGCACATGTTTAATCAGAGGAAGGAAAAACCTCAGGATTTGCATGAAATCCTGCAAATATACAAACAACTTTGTGTGAGTTATGCAAACTGTGCCCAACTGTTACACTCTCTGCTAGCATTTATTGAGACATCTGTAGCACTTTTCTCCTCAATACTTTCAATTACAGTAGTTTAATTCCTTTTACACTGATTCAGTTAAAAGGTAATTGTGTCTTTAAACAGAAAGAAGCATTACTTTAAGGTTGTGAAGTTCTGCTTTATAAGACACAGACTGGTGATTTTATGAAAATTATATGACACAGTTCCAGAAGTAGAAGTAGACTGGGCTGAAAAAAACCCAAACCCACAAACAAAAAAAAAACAACCAACCAAAATCAACGCCACCCCCCCCCCCCCCCAACACCACACCACAAACCCACAACAACCAACCGCTCCCCCACACATGCAACACAAATACAACCAAAAAACAGAAGGAAGACTGATAACCCCTAC
>JANHFX010028601.1:0-18661 GCA_027560015.1 Chloroceryle amazona
CGTGCCAGGAACGAGTCCAGCCGCGCTGTCTGGACAGGAAATATTTTAGTCGTACATCCACTTGAGTGACAGTACGTTCCTTGATGAGGGAAAAATACTCTTTAGGTCAATGTCGGTGGGGTTTTTCTTTCTTTTTTTTTTTTTTCCTTTTTTTGCTCACGGATTGCTGACTTGTTTCATTTCATGTTGAAAAGGATTAAGCTGCTCTTGCTAACAAGGGGATTTATAGGGAGAAGCGGCCAGAGTGCGAGGAAGGGGACTGTTTAGAATCAGCTCCAGCTCTGTTTTTCGCACTGATTGTACAGGAGCTGGGCGAGGGTGACTTCGTACACCGAGAGGCTCTCGGGGTGCGCTGGATCCCTCTGCTTTCCCCAGCGTAACCTTGCCAGCAGAGAGTGTCCTTCCCCCCGCTGCTCGAGGAAGACCTGGAAATGATCAGGATAAAGGGAAATGAAGGGAGAGTTTGACTTGTCTCGCGTAGGAGGGATGGTCGAGCTTCCCTCGGTTGCTTAAGCGTCAGGGTTTGACCACATTGCCTTGCACCCGTGGAATAAAGGCACTTTGTTGTCTGTACAGATTTCTGTCAATAGAGGAGATTTTAGGTCAGCCCTGCAAAGGCATTGTATTTTATCCTGCTGCGTTGCTGCTGAGTGCTTGGGGGTTTTAAAATTAATTTGGCCTTTTGTGCTTTTATTGTTATTGCATGATGTGACTACCTAACTATGAGAAAATACTAGTTGTGTGGAAACTGATACTGTGTCTTATCTGCTGGCAGAGATTGTATCTACTTCTCTATTGCTGGTACCTGACCCGAATTGCTCGTTTATATTTTAAACCCCATTTTAAAGTAACGAAGCAAGCAGACAAAGTTCCATCTCACCGTTCAAGCCAGTGAAATGGGTTCGGGCTCTTTTTATTAGTAGCCCACGCGATGGTTTTTTTCAAGTAACTCTTCCATTCAGCAGTGTGGTCAGTAATGCAAAAGGAGATTCACTCTCGAGCTTTGTCTTTGTAAAATTACCTTTTTTTTTTTTTTTTTTTAGATATACGTTGTACTGATAATCATCGTGCAGTTTGCTCACGAGTGATCCTCGGGCAGGATGTATTGTGCACCACGTTATGTCTGAGAAGTGCCACTTCCAGATTTCACAACAGTGTTTCTGACTGGTTTATGTGATAGCACAGGAAAAGATTTCTCTTGGAAAACCATAGCTTAGAAATACTCGGTTGCGTTACACTTGATATTAGAGCAAACTTCTTTTAAAAATGTTTTCCTCTTTCTAGCGTTTGGAAAACTCAAGTGAGTAGGAAACTTACAGCTTCCCTGTGCTCTTTGGGTTTGAAACAGTATAATAAAGTAATACCTGAAAGCGTAAGAAGTTTGGTTTCTAAAGCTGGGTTTTCTTTCTAAAAAGAAAGAATGACTCAGGAGAGTTTTGGCTTCTGAGAAAAGGTGCATTGGAAAAGACAACCGATGAAATTGGCTGGAAAAGGTTATTTTTAATAGAGAGCAGGCTCATTGGCAAGGTTAGGAAAGCACTGAGCATCTCTTAATTTGTTGGACTAATATTGGACTGCTCTTTAAAGCACATGGCCTTCTTGATCTCTTCAATTTGTGCATTATTCACATATTTTCATTAATTTAGGGAAAGTCGTCACTGCATAGTAAATCCATCACTGGGTAATAAATCCAGTGTTTACAAGGTATTTAATCGAGGAGAAATACACCAGCTCAGCTTTAAATAAGCCAACAGTAAGCTAGTAAAATCTGTCTAAAAGTCTGAAAAAGAATAAAGCTATTTTTTAATAATTAACTGCAGAAAACTTTGGGGCAGAGAAATTATTTCAGTGTATTACTACGCGATGATGGGCAGTCTGAACCATATCTACTTATTTATCTGTAATTTCACACCTAAGTTTTTAGAGCAGGCAAGGTATCTAACATACGTTGTCTGATCGGTTTTTATCAGGCTCTGAATTGAGAAATTCCTTCCTTTTAACAAAAATATAACGCGGCCTGCTTTCCTAATAGTATTTTTAAGTATTTTTCCTCCATCCAGTGAGGAAGCAGTTTCTACGAGAAGACTCAAATCTTTCTCCAGCGTTGTATTTTATCCCTGGTTGCAGTGTTTCATTACTGAGCTCATTTATTTCGATATATTTTCAGGAAAAAAACCCCACAAGACTATCTTAGCGGGGCTGAATCAAAGATACAGTTCAAAATTGAACAGCTCTCTGCAGTTTGTGTACGTGTAGGTGGTGGAAGTTTGAGCTTTAGATGGATGGATTTGTGTATTCTTTATGTGCGTGTGCGCAGAGCGGTCCACAGATGCATAAACTTAATGCTTTCTGCTTTTGGGCTCAGGATGTTTGTAAAATGAACATTTGCTGTGTTATCTTCCCCCGTCTGGTTTCTTGCCAGTTTCTGAAAGGGGGAGCTTGATGTTTCTGTCTGAAACTTAAGTAAGGCTTTTTAATAATAGGTAGAAAGATTAACTGACGTGCTTATGTACAAACAGCAGTAGTAGGTGAGGTACTAACACAATATTAAGAGGAAAATCCTCCCACGGATGGTGGCTGGATGAAAAATAGAATGGATTCTTAGTTTCTGCGGAGTGTGGTGTCACGAATCAGTTACTCTGATGAAGGCAAATCTGAGGTGGAAATACATACTAATGCTAAATGCCAACATACTCTTGTCTTTTTAAAGCTTTTATAACAGCAATTTATAAAATTATTAACCAGAGTTATCAGCACTGCTTTAAAGATGGGAAAAATCCAATGGTTGGCACAGCAAGGATGTCCAAAAATACTTCCAAATTTAATTGAGAAATCCGCAGTTCTGCAAATTCCCCAAACTGGCCTGTCTGCTTCAAAATCGTGACTCTTTGCCATTGCAAAACCAGTGTCAGAACGTATTGGATGATTATTGTACTAAAACAGAGTTTCTGTGCAGCTAATATGTTGAGTTAAAAAAAAAAATCATTTCTTTCTTTATTAAACAGAATCTTTTCAAATAAATATCTGCACTGCAGGGCGGCGAAGCACAGCCAAACAGCACCACCTTATGGACATTTTCTTGGGAGGCTGCAGCTTCCACCAGCTCGGTTTTGTCCCCTGATTTATTTCTCTGAAACATCCATACCTATGTGTGTGTATAAATATACCGCCATGCCTTTTGAAATCTAGCACTTGCAGAAAATATAACTTTTTCTTTCTTTTTTTTTTTTTGCTTTTATTGATCTTTCAGGCATCTGATGCCAGCTCTGAAAAACTATTCAACGCTGTCACAAATAAAGGTAAGACTGCAATTCACATCACAAATGTATTTTATTCCCCCCCACTCCCTCCCCCCCCATTTCTTTTCATGGCAATTTCAATGGGAGATGAAATGTAACTCGTCTTGCAGAAAACGTCGCAATCAGCTTGTTAGTGCTTTTTATGTTTCTCTTGGTTTCAGACGTGTTCTGTATGCTTGGTAATTGCTTTGCTTAATATAAAATATAGGCTTTAAATAATGCATTGCCTGCCAGGTCAGAATTAATTTAAATAACAATATTAGGGAATAGTTTATTTTACAAATGGCTTTAATTTAAGCTCATTTAAATAACTGTAAGAGTTTTCAAAATGTTTTAACTTGATTGTTACTCATCAGCTACATGATAGACGTGGAATTATGAATAGCCAATTTGCACTGCTGACAGTAATAACCAGCCAACGTTTAGTATTCGCAGGATAATAGTCATAAACCATGGCTTACTGTGCTGTGTGCTTGCTGTAGAGTTAATAAATGATATAGAGGGCCACATTTAAATATTCAGTATCTCATTAATTTCTTCCAAACAGCAATCTAAAGAGAGAGAGGCTAATGATATAACAGTACATTAAGGGAAAACTTACCCTAAATCAGTGCCAGTGAGCTTCTGTGCAGAGCTTGGCGTCTAGCAGCGTTATTAGAAAGACTGTAGGCCTTAGGGATTTTTTTTATTTTTAATTCTTATTTTCGGTTTGGTTTGTGTTTTTTTGCAAGGAGGGTCAAGGGAGCAGCTCCAGACGTGGGTTATGCCAACAAGTATAATTCAAAGCCTTTAAAACGCATCTTTTTTTTTTTACTCCACTGTCCTCCTTAATGACAGCGCGTGAAAAGTGCTTCGGAAAGGGTGTGTTTCCAGCTGTAAACCCAGGGTATTTCAGCTTACTGGTTTATTTGGAATTGTTTTGAGTCACTTTGCGTGAGAGGAGGCAGATTTGATTAGTTTGAAATTTAGCTCTTTTTCTGTTGACCAGGTGTGGATTTGCTCAGTGTTTGCTTTGTGCTCTTCTTACTGGGTTTGGGTTTGTTATTCCAGTGGGTCATTGGGGTGTTTTTCCGTGTCTTCTCATTCCACGATGCTGTAGTGATTTAACTGGGGATGGTACGTGACCCCTTACATTTGGGATTCCCATGTTGATAATGCTATTGGTGAAGTCTTTCCCTGCATATTGAATTATACCTGTATTTAATTGCATTACGGATCCATAGTCCTGTTTTTCACGTATTAGCATCCTCTGGAAGTACAGTCTGGATTATTTCTGTGGTCTAACGAGGTTATCTCACTTGGCAAGCTTATATATCCTCTCTGATTAATTGCTTTTGCAGGTTCCCCCTTGGCCCCTCGGTAGGCGGAGAATAGGTGGCAGAGACAAGCAGAAAGGAAAAGTTGTGTGTTTGGAGTGACCCGAGGCCCCCCAGCTACATGTGACTGCAGCTTTATTTTGCTAATTCCCTATAAAAAGCTTTGGCATTTGAGCAGCGCTTTGCTGGGGCTGGGCCAGGAGAAGCCCGGGGGTGAATCCACATTCCTGGCAGAGGCCTGTAACCAGGGTGAGGGGCTCTCCTCCCCGGGAGGTGATTGATGAAGAGTAGGCCCCTCTTCCTCTTCCTTTCGTTTTCTTCTTCTTTCTTATTTTTTTTTTAATTTTTTTTTTTTAGGGGGGTGGAATCAAACACATTTCCCACATTCTTATTTTTGTTTACTTACCGAGCTTGATTCGTGGCATCTATTTGGTTGTGAATGCCCATGCTTGACAGGGAGCCTTTTCTTCTGAGGTACTTTTCTTTGGTGATTTAGTTCCCTTGGAAGGATTAGGCTTTCTTTGTGTAGCCTAAAATCAACATGGGCTTTTCGAAGCTTTGCTTGGGAAACCGTACACAAATAAGCTTTTTAGTTGATGGTAGATTATTCCTTTGCCCCTTATTTCCATCAAAATGGTGTCTTTCTTTTCTCCTCCTGAGTTTCCCCTTAAAGCCATATGCTAATTCCTGTTGGGAACATGAATGACAAGGGAAGAATCAATGCAAATCCAGGTGCGGCCAAACTAGGCTGACTGGTATTTTTTTTTTTTTGTATTTTTTTTTTTTTTTCTTTTTTCTTTTTTCTTTTTTCTTTCCACTGGGAGAAAGAGATTAAGGGGAAAGAGGCTGAAAAAAAAGCATAGGGGACAGTTTTGTTAAAGGGATTAGCATTCAAACTGCTAAATATCAGGAAAAGAGCCTCAAAAAAGGATCCCCTGTTTGGAGATAATGTCAATAATTGCCTGCAGCCAGGTGCAGGGGCTCTGGCTGTTTGGGAGGCTGTTGCCTTCTCTAAGTGTCTGCCCTGGGGATGGCTGACGACTGCCCTGGCACTGTCAGTTTGATATATTCCAAGTTCAAGTTCTCTCTGTGCAATTCAGTCTGTTTGCTTCCAAGCCAGTTCTTCCCCCCCTGTGTTGTCCATGGCTGCTTTTGCCAAAAGCAATAAAAGTCACTCATAAGAAAGGTCAGATTTGCATTGGGTAAATCAAGATGAAACCTTCAAAGCTCCTGGCTGATGGACCAGGCTGGGAGGGCTCGGCAGACTGACAAGTGTACATCCCTCCGCGCCCACAGCCGTTCCTCTCACATGTCCTGCAGGTACCTGTGTCTCAGACATACTTTCTTTTTTTGTTTTGCTTGCCAGTTCTATTTTTTGCAGAATTATTTATAGCTGAGGTAGTAGAAATTGCAGAAGTAATGTATTTGCAGAGCAGGTAGAAATCCTGAAATCTCCTAGGTCTTGTTGTATACGTTTCGTCCCCTTTCTGTCATTCAGTTGTGGACTTCAAGGCTGATGATGAAGTCAGGGTTAAGGTGTGATGGATTGGCATGGGTGTGTAATGTGGAACAGTCCCTTCCTCAGAAATAGTCTAGAGTCTAGAGCAAATTGATATCCCTCCCCAAACCTCCTTTGAAGAGGTGGTAAACCCCCTTGAGGAGAAGTCTCCCCACTTCCATTCAGGAGTTAGCTGCCCTTAGAGGTGAATGGGAAGATGCATCCCTAAATCTAGAAGGGTCCAGTGGGTTTTGGGCGTCAGCTCATGGGTGTTGGGGCCCATCTGGGCTGGGATACATGCTGTAGCCAAGCAATGCCGTGTTGGAGAGGGCTGCGGGGTTCCTGTGTCTGCTCTGTGCTGCCATCGCTCCTGCAGGTCCCCAACCCTGTACCATGTCTGCAGTGGGACCAGGAATTGGGCAGGAACATGGCTTGGTCCCCAGGGCAGGAGTCAGTGTAGCTGCCTCTGGAACCAGTTGTCCCTGGTCATGAAGAAAAGCCCTGTGCTCCATCGCTTCGGCAGGAACACTTTACCTTGTAATGCTTAAAAAATATCTAGGGAAGTGATTCCCATGGAAATTCAGGCAGCTGTGTTGGGAGGTAACCACCTAAAAACTCCAAAGGGGCTCCTTTAAGCACCTAAAAACTCCTAAGGGGCTCCTTTTCCTTATGAAAAAAGAGCTGTTGCCGTCTAAATGGAGGTGGACAGGGCTGAAGAGGAGTGCAGGATCTGTCCCCTCACTCCCTGCAGGCTGGGCCTTCCAGTTTGGGATTGCTGCTTATGGTCTTTTAAGTCTTTGAAAGTAACGTAACGCTGCCCTCAGAGAGTGCCAAGCTTAGCACCATTAATCCTGGCGAAGGTACAGGTTTTGTTCATGAATTTTCGTAACATGACTTTCCAGCATAATTAAATTCCATTATCTCTTAATAATTTAAATAGACACATCTGAAGCTGTAGAGCAGGCAGCTCCTACTACTGCTGTGTGTTTCATTTATGTTAACTCCCTCCTACATACCCTTGGAAAACAGCTTTTCCTGGAGGGAGAAATGAGTCCCAAAGTGATGAAGTTTTCATTTGTGCTGTATATTGAAGTTTGCCTTTGATCAGAAACACAATTGGGCTGTTAGAGCTTTTTATGTTCAAATTGTTTACAGGATGTTCATGTAAACTTTATGAATCCTTCTGCTTCATGGCACCACCAGCTGTCAGGGAAATATTTATACTCTCAGCTGGAGGTAGATCAAGGCGTCTGGGTTAGCAGCCCTCACTGGTGGCTGCAATACCAGTCAGATGAAGCCCTGGCTTTTGAGGTGGTTCTACAGCCATATCCTTCCCTAGAAAAAGAGGCGTATTGTTGTTCCTCCCCCCCGTCTGCCTGTGCTGAATCATTGCTTGAGGATTTTCTACAACATCTGTTTCTGTAAACAAGTAGGGAGCTAAAGTTGGCAAGTACTTCTCTGTTGATCCCATTCACAGGAGATCCTTGGCTGTAGAGAAAGTGCTCTCGCTCTCTCCACACGAACCATCCCCACAGCACCTCATGTTGAGCATGAGTGGGTTTGCTACTGTACGGATGGTACGTGTGTAATATTGACGTGGTCAGTGTGCCAGAGAGCTGACTGCCCTGCCTTCTGTCTTTCCAAGGGTCTGTAGGAATCTAACCCCCATCCTCACTCACTGGGTGTATGTTCTCAGCATTGCTTTTGATTTTGGGGTGGGAGCTGCTGTCTGCATGTGTGTTTTCTCCGTGCTACCTACTTCCCCACTAAAGTGCTTCTTCCTAGCTTGCTGGTAGAGCTCTGGAGCAATCCCAGTGCTGCAGGAAACCCACTCACTGGCCAGCAAACCTCAGGGACTGATGAATCATATGAGAAGTTTTGGTTTGGTTTTTTGTTGTTACGATGGCTTACCCTCCCAAAGTGATATTCTGGTGATGATGTCTCCTTTCCTTTCCAGTGGAGACTTTTCTAGTGGCTTTGGCTCACTTGGTTTGCCTCTGTGTTGTGGATTTACATGGCTTTTTGGTATTTTCTGTGTGAAAGCTTAGTGTCTCATTGGTGAGGAACTGAGCACTGGAAAAAGCCTCCTGGTTTGAGGACCCCAGGCTTCTTGCACCTGCAGGTTAGATTAGAAGAGCCAGTGCATCATTTCCAAGTCAGGCAGACAGAAAATATGATACATGTCTTGAGATGGTCCTTTGTTCTGGTACACAAAAGAGCAAGGCAGTTATTTCTGTGCCATGAAGGCTTTATCTGGGCAAGGCATTTGTTCCATAACTTCCCCTCGTGGCTGCATCTCCTGAGCACAAACCACTACCCTCGTTCTTTACATGCTGGAGGGTTTTTTTGTCTGGGACATGGCAGCCAGGTGGGGTTGGCAGTGCTGGGAAAGGGAAGAGGGCTCTGGATAATGGGATGTACTCAGTGTGCCCAGAGGAGAGGTGAAAATCAAAGGTAGCCTCTTTCAAAACCTTTCAGATTCTTAGATCTTAACGCTTAATGATCTTACAAAGCAGGAGTCTTCCAAGGCTCCACTGATCATTTTTAAGTTAGTAATTCAAAACAAAACCATAAACCAGCCAGTGTGGTGCAAGCAGCTGTGGGCACTGGCTTTTCTTGAGCGGAGTAGTGGAGGGAGACAGTTGAAGAAATTGTTTTGGGCAGCCTTGCCCAGGTGGACTGGTATCAAATACCCTGTGGTGTCAGCTGGTGATCGTATTCCCCTAAGAGTTCATTTAAGGCTGTTGATTTTAGAAAAGCTGAACTATTCCAGCTTCAGTGAGCAAAATGGTAATATTTACTAACCCATCATTGTATCTGTTCTGGAAAGAGCAATTGTTTTATAGATTAAATGATATTGGATTGTCTCAAAAAAGACTTACCAGCACTGGGCTGCAAAATAGCCAATCATGATAATTGGTTCACAATAAGGCAGACAAATTCTTGGGCTTGGAGTGTTTCGATGATAAAGACCCTGGGTTGGCATACCTGCAGTTGGTGGAGTCCACGCTGGAATCTGGTGTGAGATTTCCTAAGTGGAGCATCCTGCAGACCTCTCATATCTGGCCTGCTCATAGTCTCTCCCTTGTAATAAAATGTTGTTTTCCCTGAAAATGTATGTTTATTTAACTAGGTCTCTTTTTGCTTCACAATCTGGATTCCATTCAGTCAGTTACCACTCCAATTAACTAACAATTATTTAACATTAACAGTAATTACAGACGCCAGTTAAGCGCCTACAGATGTCAACTGTTAGCTTTGTACCTAATCACTCAATGAAATGGAGAAAGTTCAACAAACATCAATTAGCCAAGCAATTAGTATGAGGTAGGAAAGAGCATGTTATCATGTGTGAGCTGATTCAATTTATTTTATTTTGTCAGTAAAACACACACACACACAGACAAGCAGCAATAAGTTGCTGAGATTAGATAAAGCTGTATTGTTTTGCTGTTTATACAAGATTTTTTTTCCCCCCTCCTCTCCTTTCCCTTACATAACTGAAATGCGCTCTGCCAGGCATTTGTTATCTTATCAAATACATTTCGTTTCAATTGGAAAAGCACAGCAATGTCGTTTTCAGCAGAGAGGCAAAGACCGTTTACACCGGTCGGCGTGAGCTTTACCCCAGCAGAACTGTCACCTTAGCAAAGCTAGTCCCGCCAGTGGTGTTAATCCCCAAGTTAAACCAAGGACCACGTAAACCAGTGCGCTTATGCAGTGGGTACGTGGTTCTAGATAACGCCCAACAACACAAATTGGTTCCTTCGTCTGATTTTTCCACCTATTTAAAGTTGATATTGGGTTGACTTGGGCTCCGCAACGCCTCCATTAGGTTGTAAGAGGACAAAAGGGCTTCCTCGGGGTGAGTTCTGCCAGCTCAAGGGTGGGGACAGCCCGCACGGTGTCTCCACGGCGTGCCTCTGTCTGAAGAGTGCCGCGTATCTGCAGCTGTCACGGGGGGAACTGCCTCCAGCAGCACCCCGTAGTTGTGTGTTGTGTGGCTCGAAAACAGGAGTGGGAACGGGCCATAAGTGAGCTTTACCTTCCGAAAGAGCGAGCTGATTTCTAGCCACCATCCAAGGTGTACCGCAAGCCTGTCTTTTATGATCTTTTGAAGACTAGACCGGTGCAGAAAGTGCTCGGCATGTGGCGTATGGCATATGCAGGGTGCCTGGGCTTCCCAAGTACCCAGCTGTGCCACTAACCCACCCGTTCACCTCCATAGTCCCTTTTTCTGTAGGATCTAATGTCTTCTCACTTGGCACAATTTAACACCCCTTGTTCAGGCTGTATTACATCCAGCTACTGTTAATTAAGAAAAAATGTGTCCTCCAAAGTATCTCACATCCTACAGTGATCAGTCTCGACACTCTGGATGTCGGTAGGAGTTTCACAGGGACATTTATAGAAATTGTACTTTTTTCCTGTTTTTAAAAAGTCTTCCTAGCTGCTTAAAAGCCAAAGCAAAGAGACTTTTTCCTTCCAGTTCTTAACCGTACCCCAAACAAGAATGCCTTTTGCCTTCATCACCACACTGACATACTTGAAATGTTTCTCCACATAAAATGATCCCACCAAGATAGTATTTTATCATGCAGACTGCCCACAAAAGTCCATAAAGTTATTTGTATTAGTCATTGTTTTCTGAAATGTGGGAACGGGAGCGGAGAACCACAGGCAGATCTCGCTGTTCCCTTCCAAAGTCTCAGCGTTTTGGTTTTTTCTAGAAAAACACAGAGTCTGAACATGTGAAGAAACCCTTCAGCGTGTGACTTGAGTGCAATAATATTGTTCCGAGTAGGCAGAAAAACTGAAATCGAGCTTCCAAGTGAGAGCTACCACGTTCATTCCAGTGGCAAGGAAGACCTTGTGATGGATGGTATTTTAAACCAGTGAATTTTTAACTTTCTCGTGGCTCAACACAGTTTATCCAAAAGAAGAGGCAGGGCCCTGTCATGAAGGGATGCTGATGTTTCTGGAGATTGGAAGAGGGTTGTAAGAGAGTAGTTTTAGTCTCATGGAGCAGAATAAACAGACTCTAATTTGTCCTCATTGAGGCTTCAGTTCAGTAACGTGCCCCATTGCTTGACTGACTTTAAACACTTGTTAACACCGAGCATTTACTTAAGTGCTTTGCTGGATGAGGGCCACAGGAATAAATCCTTCGGCAGTCTTGAGCCTTGCAGCCACCCCAGCATCACCTAGTGATGTTCACAGTTCCTTTATTAAGTGCACCTCTGTGTCTGAGGAACCCTTTCACTGGTCTCTGTTCCCAGCAGGTCCCACTCTTCCCCACCTTGCTGCTGCCTGGGCTTTGGTTGGGCTCCATGAGCTGAGTGATTCTTCACCAGAAATCCAAAGGCAGGGAGAAAAGGGCGATGATTTCACAGCTGAGGTGCCCGAGTGAAAGGCTCTGTGCAGGGGAGGGGGCAGAGGGGCTGCCCCCAGCTTTGGCGCTGGCGGGATCAGCGTGGCCGCAGGACGGCTTTACCCTGCCATCACAACTTGCCCTGGTATCGTTCCGTGTGTGCAATTATTTACTGTAACATAAACTGTTTTCCAAGCTCAATGTGACTAGTGCAGCTGCCAGGAGCATGCTGAGAAATGCTTCAAGTAGCGAGTGAGCTGTTTAAAAAAACCAATGTAAATGTATACTTAAAAAGTGGCAAACAGAAGAGCAGATAAACTGATTAAGTGCCTTTTAGAGCAGTTAATGGCCTTGACTCACATATGCTAGGAGAGTAAGATGGGAGCTGGAGGTGGGGTTCCTTCTGTACTTATCCAAAAAGTACTGGTTTAAAGAATCTTTTTTTGAGCTGAAGACCTAGACTCACAAAAGGATCTTCATTGTGAAGCCAGGGGAGAATTTTCAAGTCCAAGAGTGCAGGACTCAAACCCTGACTGCTGGAACTTGTGTTTACTGCAGCAGGCACTTGAAATCCTGGCCTAAGGCGTGCTCATGGCTTGCCCTGACCTCACCAGGGCTGCCTGGCTTCTTTCTGTCTCCTGTTTACAGCCAGAGGAGCTCCCCAAACCCTGTGTTACCCCCCTCCCCTCTAGCTAGCTAAAAGCCACGCGGTGTCTTTGGAGCATGGGCCAAGGCACCTTCTTCCTCAGCCCTCCGTGGGAACCTTCTCACTGGCTTCACATCATGCTCTGGTTCCTTTCTGGGCTGTCACAGAAAGGTTTGGGGTCAAGAGGTGAGGTGGATCTGGAGGACTGGGGCTGTGTGGGTCATGCTCGGCCCCTGGCGAGGGATGGGGGGAGGAACCTGGGGCTTTGCTGCTGCGTGTGTTTTATGGGATGATGAGAGGAGTGTGGAGGGGGACGAGGTGTAGCGCTACTGAGCTCCCACAGCAATCTGGTATCGGTTCCAAATATTTCAAGTTAGTGGGCACTTTGGAAAATTGGAGGCAAAGGAATTTGAGCGGCTTGTAATGGAAAACAGCTGCTGCAGAGCAAGCTGGGTCCTAAGAAAAACTGGCTTTGTGAAAACAGGTCTGCCGAGTAATAAAGCCACAAATTAATACTTAGTTCCTTTACTAGGTTGTTAGTCCCATAAGCACTTAAACTTCATTTGTTAAAAGAAACAGCATTAAAAAATGAAAAGCAGATGAGCAAAAGCCCCGGGTTTACTCTTGCTTGGTGGTTTTTATTGGTGGTTGGTTGTATAATTGGAGCCTCTGCAGCTCTCAGCAGGTGTGATTGCTGCTTGAGTACAGCAGACACTCTTGCAACAACCACACCATTTTGTTCTGTCCTATGGTAGTAACTGGGTGGGTTGGTTTTTTTTCTTTTCTCCTTGCTTGTGTTGCTGAGATAAATGATTCTTAAAATCTGACACTGGGAGTTTTTCGGTGCTGGGCAGGACCTGCTGTCTCCGAGGAGGGGTGAGAAGCTGTGCTGGGAGTACAGCGCCTGCTGTAAATCTCAACCTCCAATGTAGGTCTGCTTCAGAACTTTAAATAACAGGTCTCCTTGGCACCTTGGGGTAGCACAAAGAGATCATTATCATTAAGGGAATTGCTCTCCCGAGGTGATCCTCAGGTTTTTTTTTAGTTAGGGGGGGCAATGAGACACTTCAAGCTTAGGTAGGTGGAAAGTCTGATAAGGCTACTGAGTTTCTGACTCTTCTGAGAGTGAATTGCTTGAATCTTTTCCACTTGTACCTGACTGCATCATCTAGTACCTCATCTAGAGGTACTTAAGCTGTCCTTTGGGTACTCCTGATGCTCTTCCTGACGTCTGAACAGGTCTTACATAGTTGACTGGAAGAAATGGGCTGAATTCCTGGGCTCTCACCGCACCTTTTTGTCAGGAAAGGCAGGGGAATGATCTTCGTTTTGTTTTGGTCTTAAGTCATTGCCAGAAGTTCATTCCTGTGTTTCTAACTCCCAATCAAGTAGGTGTTGATTTGAAGATGAGTCTTGTTGCCATGTGAACAAACGGCCTCCAGGGTCTTTGGGGTCTGCCAGAGAGTTAACATGTGGATGGAGAAATGGAAAGCTGTCAGGGGTTTGAAACGAGCAGGGTAGGAGGGTAGTGCTGCCCAGGTTCTCTGAACAGATACATCCAGCAGAGATGAGAGTATGCTCGAGACTGGTACTGGTGATCACAAAACACCATCCATTCCCTCTTGCACCACAACTGCATCAGACGTGTTTAAAGCAGATCACTCTAGGCAGAGTGGTTTTGAAGACCCTGGTTCTTGAGTAACTCGTTATAATCCAGTTCATATTTGAACAGTTCCATCTGATTGCGGGCGGGGTGAACAGCCCTTAGAGCACCCAAGCGGTTGCCTGCAAGTGGCTAGACCGATTAGCTCACACTGGTACCAGTCCTGTAACTGTGCCTGTGGTGCTGCTTGTAGTGGTGTTCTCTCTACATCAGGAGAGATTCTCTAAGTTATCTGAGGCCAGACCCACAGCCACTGCCAAGAACAAACATGGTCCTGTTGAGGATGATTGGTTTGGTCTCCAAGAGAGCTCATAATCTTTTGGTACAGAAGCTCGTACTTGAGCATTTTTAAGGTTAAAACCAAGTGGCTCTGTGGATTGAATTGGAAAACTCTTGTTTGTTTCTGTGTTGCAAAGGTCACGTTTCTCGTCTTAACAGCTTTTCTCTGTGCCGTGGTCTGTTTTCCTTCCTAAAAATCTGCTGTTGTACCTACTCTTGTGTTTTCCCAGTGGTTTCTCTAGAGACTTGATGCCCAAATTAGCAACCACTGAATTTGCACTTGGAGGGAGAAGAAGCGAGAGTGCTTCTCTGCTGAATGTGATGGAGATACTAGTGCTTATTTAACAGAATGTTTTCCTATATGTGCATCTGCATCAATATTTTACCAAAATAAGTATCTTCTTACGGTGACGCTCTTCAAAAGATCATGGCCAAATGCTGCCAGGTCATCAGGTGCTGTAGGCTTTTCCTGGGATGTAGACAGGACGTGATGGGAAGTTTGTGTAGATAAAACCCAATTTGATGGGTCAGACAATGTCCTGCAGCGTCCATAGTAGTGACCAACGTGATGACTTCTGAAGATTGCTTCTGCAGAGCCCAGTCCTGTGAGATGTTAGGCGTGTTTGTGGGCATCGTGCGTGTGAGTTCAGCTTGCTGAAACAGTCTCATGTGAAAAGCGGGTGAAACCCACAGAGCAGGAGAGAGGACTTTGTGCTCTACCCTGCTCCTCTTCAGGTCGCTCCAATGCCTTGGGCATCGTGGGAGCCTTCCTCTTTTAGTGATGGATCTCAATGAAGATATTTTTCCATCTGCTTCCATATCTGCTCGCTGTACCTGTATGTTGATTCTCATTCTTAAATTACAGCTCTCTGAACCATCTTCTGTCCTGATTGCAGAGGAGCCCCTCACCCTGTACAAACCAGGCCTGTGGCTGGGGCTTGTGAGAATTAAATACAATTTAATGTAATACAATTAAATGTTGATAATAATAATCTGGCAAGCTGTTAACTTGTCTGGAAAGGGCTGGGTAATACGTGCATGTAGGACAAGTCTGTACATCTTTTGAATTAATAAAAAATTAAGTTTGTCGGCAATCCAGCCTGTAGTAAATTAACACCTTGCTTAAATAGCTAGCTGACAACTTGAAGTGGGGGGTGCCATTTTAATAGTTAAGCCAGTTTTCTCTGTCTTCACATGTCCTGTCCAGCATCTCATCTTATTCCAATAACCTAATTGCTATCCAGCCTTTCAACAGCACATCATTTTAGCACCTTGCTGCCAAGACAGTTATTCACCTAAAGGCCTCATTATGTTTTGCCAGTGTATTGGGGACCAAAAATATCTTGACAATATCTGCTTGATACCCAGATCTCTAAATGACAAACAAATAATTGGGTGAAATAAACCCTAAGCACAATGTGGCTGACACAGACCGCTGTGCGCAGAGCCCTTAAGGACAACGAACCGCTCCGCCCGCTCCATGGCAGAGCAAATCTTTAAGCAGCAGACAGTGCTGAGATGCAAGGGTGACAGCTTGGGAAATAGCATGCTGGTCATTGCAGCCGGTAAGGAGGGTGTCTGTGGCAGTCTGGGCCAAGTCACTGTCATCATCCTGCAAATAAATGGCTGACATCTTGAACGAAGGCTTAACAACAGCATTAAGAAAAAAAAAAGAAAAAGAAAAATCATAAAATAGTTTGGATTGGAAAGGACCTTAAGCATCACCTAGTTCCAGTCCCTCTGCCACAGGCAGGGACACCTCCCACTAGCTCAGGTTACTCAAAGCCTCATCCAAGCTGATCTTGAAGACATCCAGTGATGGAGCATCCACAACTTCTATGGGCAACATGTGCCAGGGTCTCACCACCGCATAGCAAAGAGCTTCTTCCTAATTTTTGATCTAAATCTACACTCTTTCAGTTTGAAACCATCACCTCTCATCCTATCACTACAACTCCTTGCAGAAGGTCCCTCCCCAGCTTGTAAGCCCCCTTTAGATACGGGAAGGCTGCAGTAAGGTCTTCCTGGAGCCTTCTCTTCCCCAGGCTGAACATACTGTCATCTGGAGGGCTTATGGGTGGGCCAGGAAGTGGCCCAACTTTCCCTTTTAATTTGGTATTCTAATTAAATTAAAGTTGATTGCTATGAGTGTCTGTGCATACTTAAAAATTAGATTAGCCAGTAAATTGTTTCTAATGATGGTTTTTATTGCTCTGGTAGTTTACACAAAAGCAGTGAACGTGCCTTTCTTTGGAGCATATTAATGTGTCCTGAGAAGGCAGCAGTGGCTGGGATCAGGGCTCCCCAGAAGGAAGGTTTCCCCAGTAAGACAGACACCTCTGTTTGGTCATCGTCCGCCAGCCTGATGGAGCCTGGATCTCTCTCTGCGGCAGCCAGCACACCCTGGCCACGAGCTGCCTTCCAGCTTGGGGACCTGGTCCCGTGTCCTTAAGGGTGCCAGGGTGCGTTGGGCGCTGCCCTTCCAGAGCTGCTCCTTTTCTTAACACAGACGTTACCTTTTCTGTACATGCGAGGGAGCAGCAAATGAGGATTTTCAGCCACCTCAACTCACGTGCGTGTGTCATGCGAACAGCCGAGCATGGGACTTAGGATTTTCCTCCTAAAAAGGTTTGTGTTTGCTCTCTGGTCATGGTCAGTGTTGGTAAGGAGATGGTGGGGCAGAGGAAGGAGCAGCATTACAGTGCTGTTGGAAGTGGTTCAAAAAGATGCTAAGATGGGCACGTTAGTTGTTTTGGCAAAGAATCTGTAGCATTTTTCTGCAACGTTTTATTATTCTGCTGCTGCTAGCAGTTCAAACTAGGAGCGGCCAAAACATTTCAGGCAGTTAGGAAAACTTCAAAGCTTAAAAAAGATCAGCCTAATTTGTAGGTAAAAGTTTGCTTTCCTAATTAACGTGTCTGTGCTGTTTATTCTGGTAAATAGATATGGATAAAGCAATTTGCAAATGCAAACAAATACAGGAGGCGAGCACTAGGATTCCATCTTTGAGCTGAGTCTTCAGGAAATGATCAACAGACTTCAGTAGATTTCATTTGAATATTTAGTTTGTATTTGCTTTCCTTTGGCTAACTGCAGAACACGAGCACTGCTTAAAATCCACACTTTATCGCTGGGCATTCATTTTCTCTCTGCAACTTAAACTTTGTCCTTTGCAGCTAGAGTGAACGTATTCTGTTAGGCTATGTTTTGAATATATAAAAAGCACGCAGATAACTTGCTCTGACAGGCAGAAGGTAAATGATTTCCCTAGATCTCAGGCAGTTTACGCTTTTTTTTCTTTTAGAAAGAAAGAAATTGCTTGTACTCTATTTACCTTTTCCCCCGAGGAGTAAACGTGAGGTGTAGGCATTGCGTACCTTTTGACACGGTGTATTTGAGTTTTTTATTCATTGCAGCAACACGTAGCCCAGGAGCAGATTTCCCGCAGGTGCTTTGGTGGTGCAACGTGCCGAACCTTGCCTCGTCAACAGGAACATTCCTGGGATTTTATTCAATAGCGAGCGTCGTGCAAAATGGGAGCTTCGCGGGGTAATAATTCATGTTGTATTGTGAAGATTAGGAGCAAACAGCAGCAGGATCTGAACTGCTTATATTTAAATATAAATCCTGAAAGCTAGAAGGAATAAGAGACTAGCTCAGGAAATGCAGCGTATCGTGGGGATGAACCGGAGCAGATGAGATTTGGGACACAAAGTCCGCAGAACAAATTTGTTTGAGACATTCCGCAGTCATTTTGATGCAGAAGTTGTTGAGAAGAAAAACTGAGGCTAAGTAGCAGCCAGGGTACTGGAGAGTATTCGAAGAGCAATGCAGATAAATAATCGCTGTTGAATTACAGGGAAAAGTTTTCAATCCTTGACCCAAGCATTCCTTGAGGTAGGGCTCTGGGGGGTTATTTTGACCCTGGGGCTACCAAGGGAACGCTGTTTAATGCAGCTTGTGTCATTTCTCAGGATGAACTTGCCCGGCTTGAGCTAGCATGAGCCCTCCTGAGGACACTGGGCTTGTTACAGTGGTTGATTTGACTCCACTTAAACATCTTCTTAACCAATTTAAAAAGCTTAACCAATAAAGCCACATGTATGTGGGCTTGGGTGTCCGTGCCACCTCTCTCGCAGATTCAATGCTCTTAAAATCCTCTTTTAATTAATGCTGTACAATGAGCGGCACTGCTGCTAGTCCCTTTGAGCAAATGGAAGGAGGACAGATGGTCCGGGTGTGAAACAGGCAGAAAAGTTGACAGTTTGGGGCAAAAGCGTGCTTTCAGCTCTGCTTGTGTGGTTTGGAGTAACGTAACTGAAATCAGCTTCTGTGGAGGTGGAGGTGTGCTCAAAGTTCAGGCCCGTGGTAAAATTTCAGATCCCATATTTGTGTATATGAAAAGAATTGTAGGTTCAGGTGTCCCTTGGACAGCGGCAGGTTTCAGGACAAAAGGTTTCAGGACAAAAATCACATTACTTAAAAGGTAAACCAAAATTACCCAGCCTCTGTTTTTTTTCCTAAGCATTTGTAGGAATGCAGCTTCAGGTATGTGTACCTATGGTATGTTTTTAATAATACTGCATCAT
>JANHFX010028601.1:18761-29948 GCA_027560015.1 Chloroceryle amazona
TTTTTTTCCTAAGCATTTGTAGGAATGCAGCTTCAGGTATGTGTACCTATGGTATGTTTTTAATAATACTGCATCATTTGACATAGTGTCTTGCCAAAAATGAAATCATTAATGAACTCCACAGGGTATTTAGGCAGATCCAAAGCTGCTCATTACGACTATTTTTAAATACATTGCTGCGCTGATGGCGAGGGGAATTTGTTGAAACCTGTAGCGTAAAACTTGTAATTTTGTTTGCTAACACTTGCAAAAGATTACAAATGTGATCCGAGGCCCTTTGAAGTCACGGGTAGTAATGGGATCATTAGTGTAGGAATTAGTAGATGTTTTTCTAATATAATACTCTGACGTGCTGCGCTGGGAAAGTTCCCCCTCCCTCCTTCCCTTCCCCTCCCGTGCGGGGAACGCACGCGGCAGTGACGGTACGTGGGGGTTTCTTTTCCAAGCGTGGCTTTTCCAGAGCCTGAACACTTGGCCTCTTGAGCGTCCCCGAGGTCTGTACGTCTGTGAAGTCTGGCCATCCACAAAGTCTGTCACTGTCTAATTTTTAAAACAATTAGCCTAGAAACTTCTCCTTATTCTTAAAGCCACTTTTCTGGAGAGCTACCTCTGTGCGTGAAAGGTGCACTTTGAAGAATGCCCCACTGTCAGTGTGCTGGCCACTCCCCACAAAAGAGGCTCCTGGTGTCAGTATTTTTGTCCGTGAGCCTCTCTGCACAGTGGGGTTACAGATTTACAGATGTGTCTTCTTAAAGGAACTGAAACAAAGGGGCATCAAAGCCAAATGCAAGTGCAGTTTTCGATACAACAGGGCGGAAAGAGCTTTGTGTTGCAGCGCGATTACAGCTGTGAAAAAGCAGAAGTAAAAGTGTTCCAGGTTGCTGCTGGTGTTCGGTTCTCTGCAAGTATTTAATGGGCTTTGCCAAGACATGCTCCTGATTGTAAAATGGTTCTGGAGCTGACAGACTTTGCTCAGGGCAAATTCTTTTCATTAAAAAGGGATTTAACTAATTAGGTCCGACTGTCAACTGACAGGTTAATTGATAAGGGAAGTGGGCCCAGTAACCCAGAGGTGAGATTATATTGTGACTTTAAATCCTTCTAGTCCCTGATAAAACTTAGTTTTCCACTGGAATGTCAGAAAAAATCACACTGGCTTTTTCACAAGGCATAGTGCCTGAAAAGATTTGTTAAAAAAAAAAAAAGACAAGCTGCAGCTTCTGAAAATTCATTTTTCAAAGTAAAGATCTGATCCAGCAAATTTATATTAAGATGAGGCTCATTGAAGCGGAATCAGTGGAAGCTTTACACATTTCTGTGCTTGGGCTCATATACAGTTCAGTTGGGGCTGACGGGACTTGTTTACCTATGACTATTTTTTAATTAGCTAAAATAAAACAATGCATCTTCTTTTTAACTGACACTTGGTCCCGTAAATATCAGATCTGGAATCATTTTTCTCTAATAATTTCCTTTTGAAAATGGAAATTAGCTTGGGAATGTGTTTAGTGATTGACAGGAAGGAAATGGCAATACCAGGAGCCTGGCTGAGCCTGCGCTGGGACCTGCAGATAGAGCTGGGCTCAGGTGAAACCCTTTTCCAAATACATCTGGTGATCACAAATGACAGAGAGGAAGACTTCTGGTAGTTATTCTTTCAGGGTAGAAAGACGATAATGAAAAGACAATTATGATTGTGTCTGGAAAACTTGAACTGGAAAACTGTCTTGAGCTCCACCCAAGTCCACTAGAGCTGTAGGAAGAGGCTGTGGTGGGTGAAAGCCACTCATTTGTATTTAACACTTTCTGGTTTCTCCAGATTATTCCTTAGATCTGGGCATTAACTTCCTTTATTTTCATGTGTGCAGGTAGCATTTAGGCACACGAGAGGCTGGCTGGCAGAGTGAGCATCATGTTTTGTATTAGGCAGGAGAGGTTGGACCAGTGTCAGATCATGGGAAAGAGGAATTAAGGGAGGATACTGGGTGGAAGGGTCTCTTACCACTTGCGCTGCTGTAGAACCCTGAGCCTAGTTTCAGCCTCATTTTTGGCAGTCTCTCTAAGGGAAATCACAAGTATAAGGAAACATGTTTCCTGGTAAGCTGAGAGCAGCATATCGCTAATCAGATTCAAAGGAAGAAATTTCAGCTGTTACAAGTGAGGTGATTTACAGTTGCTAATAATAACTAAGTTTTTTGGGGGGGGTGAGTCCTAAGGATTTATAGTGGCTGCTTTCACTGGCATACAAACACCTGACTGTAAGAGCTGAGATGTTTCTGATAGAGTCCTTTCCTCTGGGGTGGAATTAGGTGCGTAGGTTGCATATATCAGTGTAATCAACCCTGATAAGACATCAAAACATAGGAAGTCAATCCTATCATAAAGTCTAAACCCATCTTGTTTTCCTTCCCCTCCTTCCCCCTACTTTGTGCTCTATCTAAAATAAATACCAGAAAATAACTGAATGAATATAATCCATTTCTCCAAAGGAAGAAAAATAATTGCCTCCAGACTTCTAACTTACCTGCCAAATTGCATCCTGATGTGAATTGCAATGGACAAATTATGATCTTTTGAGACAAGAAAAGAGATGATGGAGTCTGTAAGTGACCCTTCCCTGGTAGGCACAGTCAAAATGAAACTAAACTTGGCAAGTGATTTACAGTCACATCAGGGAAGAGTTGGTCCCCGGGTCATCCTTGAAAGGCATTAACTTACGAGTGAGAGGAAAATAGCTTGCAGTGCACACTCGTGGCCTGGGGTTGAGCAGAAGGCAGTTTCAAGTGCTATCAGCATTATGCAGACCACAAGCTCTATATTCCACCACTTAAGAAAAAAACGAGCCAAACAACCAGAACAAAACAATAACGATATAAAGCAAAGAGGAGCAGGGAAAACTAACTGGGGAGTCTCACGTTTGCAGGGCTGGTCTTGCAAAAGCTTTTTACAAACAGTGGAGCTGGTGGGGATTGCCACGTCAGCAGATTGAACATCTGTCTTCAAGAAGTTCCGTATTTCCAGTTGTGTCCCAGCATGGGGATGGTCCTTTGTTGAGCACTGCACAAGCTGTCTCGGGCTGCTCTGGGTTATCTAGGAGTGCCTGATGCAGTTGGGTAGTAACAGCCGGTCTGTGGGCTGTGCCTTGGTTTACTTTGTGATCAGTACTTTGTGTGAACATAAAGCAATTTCAGGACATGCTTTTGTCATGTTGCAACGGTATCACATAGCTGTATGTGTTTGGAAATTGCAGGGAGTATGCAGATGGTTACTTTGGCAGAGATAAAGAGATTTCCATAATGTGTTTCTGACTTGTTTGTGGTTTTTATCCTGGGTTTAGTATTGGAGTCACTTCTTCAAGACTCAGGGCACTGCGGTGCACAGGGATGGGGCAGCTGGAGGTGTTACTTTGCAAGAGATCCTTTACAAGGGGGTGAGAAAAGTAAAGCTGAATCATCCTGAGTGTAAAGGCTTGTTTTGAACTCCAGAAAATACCAGTGAAGAAACTAATCTTCATTTTCAGTTGGGAGAGTGTTTTGTGAAAATCATTTCCACAAGACCCTACTCAAAGCCCTACTTTGGCTGCACCCAGGTAACCTGAACCACTGTCTAAAAAGCCTTATGCTATAAAATCTGAGAATAGATACAAATTCCACAAGCAGCTACAGTGCTCACTGTAGCACCAGCTCTGTGGGAAAACAAACAAACAAGGAAAACCCCCTAACCTCCATGAAAATGTCATAGTTCCCCTGTAGAAAGGATCCTGGTGTTAAACCAAAGTGTCTCAATGAACATAGTAACTTCTGCAACACTTGCAGTGTGTGGCCGGGTTGATTCCTTCAAGACACATGGAACAACTAAAATGAAAGTTTTCAAGCCGTATTTTAAATCCTGTACATTCTCCACCTCTTTAGAGGTAGCTGCACATGCCCTTCTGCATGTTAGAGTTTTCTGGCCCTTTCAATACTGTGATTTTTTATTTTTTTTTTATGAAATGTTGTCTGAAGTGGCTTCCTAGCCTTTTGCAGAGAAGTCAAACAATCTTTAAAGCCTTTGTCAGAACTCAAAGCCTCTCTGGTATTTTACTGAGTTACTTCATGCCACTACTACCTTTGCACAGAGAGGTCCATTTAGGGACATCCTCAAAACGTACATCCAAATGTACATCCAGAATACTTGCTATCAAAAGTCTAGCTCAGTTTGGATGGTGTTGGGTAGGTTGACAGATCTCCCACTAGCTGAAGCTGACAATCAGAAGCCAAGCTAAGAGCTTTTACCCAACCAAAGAGCTTTTTACCCTACTGAACTATGTAAAAGTTTATCCGGAACTTTGTCTCGTGGTTGGTTGTGAGAATGGTGCTACCACTGGAGATGATGCTGGATAGAGACTGGAAAACTAAAGGAGTGAATCCTACCAGGCTGGGTTGTGAGTAACAGGAGCCAGTACAAAAAAGACGAGGCGTATAAAATGGATGTGCCGGTCTGGTGAAAAATAACACCCCCTATCTCTGGCAGATTCTAGAATAGTTGTCATTGGTTTTTTTCACCTCAGGAATATTAAATGGCATTTGGTAAACTTGCTCGAGGAGACGATAGCAGCACTGTAAGCGTTTTCTGGGGGAAACATGAGCTGTAGAGGTTTATTAGTAGGATGTAAACCAATTATTTGTTTGTGTGCTTTCCCCCCCTCAGGAATCTTTTCCTTTATGTTTTCTAAATAATACAAGACAACCTTGGCAGCAGAATCCCCACCGTTGTTAATGTCAGATTGTTATCAGATTTGGCAGTGATTGTTTTCTAATAATGTGGATGTTTTTCCCTTGCTGCCCATGGAAGAGTGACAGTTTGCTGAAACGCAATGCAAGACTGAAAAAAAAAAAGGTCAAAACTTGCTATTTACATCTCTGAAAACAAATGATCTATCTAGTCAGTGCAGATCCTTTTTTTTTTTTATTGTTGATCCACCTTTTAGTTATCTAAGAAAAGGATTTCCAAGATGCAGGTGAGGGTGGGTTGGAATTCCTCCTGGTTTTTTAGATCCTTTTAGGCCCTATTCATGTTTGGGCTTGAATAACAACTTTCCTACACTCCCAGCAGAAGAGCTGATGAAACTCCTTTTGGTTTTGGTCTTATTTGTAGGGTTTGTCAAGGTGGTTTAATTTAATAAGCTTCACAACAACCTAGTTAAGTGACTAGTACCTTCTCCGAGTGGGAACAGAAGCCCACAAATGGAAGACGCCCGGTGCAAGGTCTCAGAAGCTGCCTTGTGCCAGGATTCATTTTGCCGGCTCAGACGTCATTCCTGGGGCTGCCCTTTGGTTGCCCATAGCCTCACGCAGAGCATGCCGACTGAGGAGAGACAAATCCTCCTCCTCCTCCAGGAAGGCAGGGCCCACATTTCTGATTTTTTTCTCACTTCCCACTGGTGACTACAGGGAGTTTGTGTGGCCACTTCTCTGACCCAAATCAGAGCAATATTAAAAGCCTTTCTGGCTGGCAGCTCCGGTTGCACAGACACCGAGCTTCCAAGGAGCTCCAAAGAAACAATTCTCTCTTGCATCTTCAGCCATGTGGCAGTGAAAATGCACCAGCTGCCAGGAGCCCAAACCGAACCATCCACTTTTCTCTGCCCCAGCCTGTTTCCTAAGCACAGCTCTCTGGTTACCGCGCGTTATCCATCTCCCCGAGGAGCCCCGGCTACGCCTCCAGCTGCCGCCTTCCTCCAGAAGTGAACAGGAAAGATGGACAGAGTCTGATCCTGGGGCAGGATTAACGACCTGTGATGTGTCACGATAGAGAAGAAAGGGCAGCATTTAAAGCTCCTCTCATCTGTTATGGCAACAAAACACTACAGAAGAAGTAGCTGATTACCAAACACAACGAAGCCTCTTTGAGAAAGGGATTAAGTAGCTGAATGCACTTTTTTAAACTGAAAGTGAGACAGCATTAAATATAACCCTTTTAGACTATTTCTTCCTGGGGATTATTTTGGAAAAGCACTGTGACCCTGGATCAATGAGCATCACTTGATGCTGGAAGTATTAACTTGGAACGACAGCATTAAGTGAGCACGAGCTACCCTGAGTTATTTTTTGCCTTATCAGCCTTCATCTCCAGATTACTCGCATGATCCTCTCATCCTGCCTGGGTGATATTCTTAGCTGGAAGATTAGCTCTTGTTAAATTTCTAGAGTGATTTTGGTCTTCTTAATGAGAGCCTTAGGAAGTACATACTTTGTTTTAATTTAGTTGACTATATTGGAATTTAAAATCTAGGAGACACAACATTCTTAATGAAAAAAAAAGAAAAAGGATTAATTTACTCTAAGCACTTATTTTTTAGTGAGAACGCAGGATGGTTAGCAAAGAAAAGAGAAAAACATTGTTAACATGTTACGGTTAAGTATTATATTGTATTCAGACCTAAAGTACTTACATGTACCAGCCTGATAGTCTTTTCTGAGGACATAGCCAGGTGGATAGATGATGGTAGAGCCGTGGATGTGGTTTATCTTATTTCAGTAAAGCATTTGGCACTGTCCCCCGCAGCATCCTCGCAGCTAAACTGAGGAAGCGTGCTCTGGATGATGGGGCAGTGAGGTGGGTTGTGAACTGGTTGAAGGATAGAAGTCAGAGAGCTGTGGTCAGTGGGACAGAGTCCAGTGCGGCCTTTGTGCAAAGAAGCTAGACTAGAAAATGTTAGAGGAACCACAAAAGATTTAAAGTAGAGAGAGATGTACCTCCAATTTTAGAGTCTGATGGCAAAACACCTATTAAAGAAATAAAAGGGCTCCAACTGTGAGGTGTTTGATCAGCCGAGATGTGATCACTCTGTGGAAAAAAGATGTTGAGATGAAAGCATGACCTGGGATACAGATTTGTTACCTGCATTGAGAACCATATTGTGGTTATTACTGGGGACTGTTGGGCTCTCTGAAGCCAGCTGATACTTGCATTGAGTGACACCAACTTGATACTAATATTTCAGAGCGGTACTTTGAGTTTTGAGTCTGTTTAATCCACATTCACTGACACGTTCTGTTGGGGGAATCTTTTGGAGATGTTGAACCCGTTGTGGGGATAGTCTAGCATTTGGAATGATAAAAGCCAGAGATGTGAAGTGGACCCTGTTCACACACCACAAGCAGATGTTTCAAAAGTCCTTTTTCAAAGATGACATGCCAGGATGACATGGATAAGCATAAAGCTGAGCGTTGATTGTCCTGAAGTGTTCACTGGTATCTTTTAAAGCTGCTATCTGCTAGTTATAGTGGCTGGTTCAAAATCAGGTGTGGATATGGTGCCTACCTCGATTCCCTTTGTAGTTTCACGCAGGTGGTTCTTCGAATAGAAAGAACCTGCAGTGATTCACCCACAATGTGGTTGCACTTAACTAACATCTGAAGTAGATTTGCAACACCTATTCACCATAGCATTGGTGTATTACTTCTTTCTTTAGTGAGTTTATGGTTACTTCAACAGCTTAAAGTTCATTCAAAATATTATTTCATATGGTTCTGAATAGCAACTTTTTACTGCAGAAACCCATAAACCGCAGACTTTAATGTTACCTGCCAAATGCGTAGCCCTGAAAGGAATCAGCATCTTGGTTGTTTTACTCTTAAGTCTTCTGCATCATTAGCAGAGCTCAACAACAGACTCTCATCTGCTATTAGAGAGGCCCTTGCCACTATTAAGAAAAACTGAATTGCCGTGGCGTGGTAATAAGATGCGGCATTACTGCCTTTCATGATCTTATCAAGAGTCTCATGACTTTTTATATTATTTTTTTTATCTTAGATCCTGCAGTACTATCATTATGCGAAAGGCACTCCCTTTCATGAGGCTAAAAAATGAAATGCAGATAAAGAAAAAGCCTGAGTATACACACCACAGTTCTCAAAGCAGTTTCATAGGAGGCGGGCATTGACTCGTGGTGGTTTTGTATACTTGAGATTGGAAGTATTACAAAGCTTTGTCGAGCTGTGAGAAGCAGTGAAGCATCTCCTGTAGGTAGAGCTTTGTACCTTCTGCGTATTTGCCATTAGTGGAGTTCCTGTGTAGCACCCTTTGTGCTACAAGTCTGGGGGCTCAGTGTGTGTGCTGCTGCTGTGGCCACAGCTGGTTTGCAGAGACTGGTCCTTCTGCCAAAGCCTGGTTGCTCCTGCAGCCTCACCAGTGTCACCCAGGGTGCTGTGTGGGAATGGCAGTCGTACCCTGGCCACCGTTCCCCCCAGCGCAGCTGCTCCTCAGTAGTGTTTCCTGACTTGTCCCCAGCACAGCCAACTGTAGAAGCAAAGGTGCGCTCGTGCCAACGTAACTGCCCCTGCACTGCGGGTCTGCCAGCGCCGATCAGCTTCTGACCCAGCCTCTGGCAGAGCAGCACGGCCCCGGCTGTCCCCTGTCCCCTCTGCTGCAGGCTGCGTCCCCTGACTCGTGATCTAAATGAATACATTCAGGTTTGAACCAAAACAACTGAGGAGCTGGTGTATGTCCCCTTCTGCTGCTGCACCTTCTCACAGTACCTCTGTCGGAGAGGGATGGAGTGTACAGCTTGGCGTAGCACAGGGCAGAAGACTCTGGATATCTCCGTCATCATTAAAACATTTCCAGGCATCTTTGCAGACTGCAGACAGGCTTCATCTGAGTTTCTGTGCTTAGTCACGGAGAGCAGAGGAGGTGGATCTCTGTCCCTACGCAGTGCTGGGGAGGCAGGATTGTAGTACGTTCAGTGGTGCAGGTCAGCAGTCCTCCTTCGCTGGCTCTTCGCCTGGAAGGAGATCCATAAAATACAATGCAACAAGGGGATCAAAGTTTGTTCATTTCTCTTTTTTGTCTTCTGTGGTTGAATGTGAATTATCCAGACAGCTGTTTTGTGAAGAAACTGTGTTGAGATGAAGTAACCAAATTCTGTCAGGGATTGCGCCAAGTTGTTAGGGCATCCACTGACTAAGTGAAAGATTTTAATACTACTGTTGTGCAGAAACCTCTGCGTTTTTCCCCTTCAGACCAGCAGTAATATAATGCTACCAGAAACAACATCATTGCAGCTACTGCCATTAATATTAAATTCATGCACTGTACCTTGTATTAAATCTGGAGCACTGGCTGCAGAGTAACCACACAAATCATCCCCTTGAAGGTTTCGGTTTGCGTAGGCACCCAGTTGGTAAGCGCAGAGATAAAAGGCCTGCCTGGAGCACCCTGTATTAACCAAACCATCCATGTGAAATGCAGCCACTTATTTAAGTAAATCTAACAGCTATTTGGCTTTGAACAAGAGTCCTGCTTTTTTTTTTAAACTTTGTGGTTTCTTCAGATAATTGCAAGCTCAGACATAACTGCTCTAATCCGATGTCTTCTGGGCAAAGGTGGTTATAGAATTGTGGTGAAAAACTTGTCTGTGTGCATCTGATATGTGACAGGAGCAGAACATGTCCGGGAGAATGCTGCCCTGTCTTCATTAAACGTCTGTTGAGCAGTGAGGTGGCAAACTCAGTTGGGAAAGCACAATTATTTGGGTCATTCAAATGAGAAAAAACAAGGGTGGGCACCAAAGTGAGAAAGCAAATCCAGCCAAGTAGACCGAGGAACAGCAGATGAGGTTCTGTGCTAACTGCACGATCGGGTCTACTGGAAGAATGAACTATTTATTAATGGCCCTGGCCTCTAAATTAACTGGGATGATTCAGCGAAATGACCTGTGGGCAGCTCAATAGATATTTTTGTTCAGTGCACTGAAACAATTCAAAAAGATGTAAATAATTAGAGGCTGAATAACATCTTAGAGACTGGAATACAGAACGCTGCTGTTGTTTCAAGCAGTTGCTGAAGGCAGCCTTTGAAGGATGCGCTGGTTTTATTGCGCTGCATCCCCTGGAACACAAAGGGTTTGCAGATGGCCAGTGGAGATGCTTACGCAGAAGGAAAGGCCGTGGTATGAGAAGAGGCTGGGGGAACTGGAACTAGGTATGGAGGAAATAGCGAGGACAGCAGACTTGTTAAGGTTACTGGTAGAAGCAATAGCTGAAGTTTCCATCTCCTTCCCATGTGGTCCAAGCCCAGGACATAGGCAGTGCAGACCGTTAGGGACTGGTCATGTTCTCACCAGATGATGTCTAATTGAGCTGGGGAGACCCACTGGTGCAAAGTAGCTGGGGAAGCATGAGCATGGGCCTGAGAGCAGGTGAGCCTGGCTACAAAACCGTGGGGAAAAGGAGGGAGGGGAAGGATTTTAGCACTTTTCTCTACGGCGAAACGTACCCAAAACCCACAGGACCCTCCTTGCTGTGCCAGTGCTGGGGCTGTCCCATGAAGTGGGAGAACCAGTCCGAGCACCTGCTCCAAGAAGGGGCGTAAAGCAGCATTGGGCTTTGGTTTCTCTTCCCCAGATACTGCCCTTCAGACCGATGTCCTGATGTGCCCCAGTGAGACCCGTGGTGCAGGCACCACTCGAGGAGTGTGTGGAAGTGAAATCAGACCCTTGTGAATGGTTGATTTTTATCTTCTTCCCAACAGTGGCTTCATGGCCCAGTCTTGGTTTTGCTGTGCTCTGTCTTCTTTGGAAAGCATAACCACCCTATTTCCAAGTGCTTTATTTCTTTTCTCTCTCTTTTTTTTGCTCAGCAAAGATAGACTTTCACTCGGCGCTTTGCAGAATCGTTTAATGTCGTTTGTTTTTAATCTGCTGTGTGATTAAAATAGATTAATGTTGTAGTAACATAAAAACCCTTGGGGGGGTTTGTTCTCTTTGTAAATATTCTCTAGGATCTCTTCTGTCTTCTAAACTGTGTGTAGGGAGAGTATTTAATGGGACCTGGGGAGAAAAGAGCCGCATTTTAAACTTAATATAAGAATTTAATTTTTAATAGGTTTCATTTGGGGGTAGCGTATTCATATTGGAGTGGAAATTAAAGTGTCTAAATGCTTTGTGTGTAAGCTGTTGGAAAGACTATAAAGGGATGTGTGGGTAAAAACCTTTCTTTCCTTTTTTATCTGATCTTAAAAATGTTAAATTATGGAAGCTATTGATTGATATCATTCACTGATACTTAACCTGTTTTTTCAAACTTACCTTTGAGTTCTCTTCAGCCGATGTAGAGAGCTTTGCTCTGCAGAGAGGAGAGTGACCTCTTCTCCTCCAGCAGGTCTCTTGTTTGTCCCCGCACAGATCTCTGGAGGGCTGTGCAG
>JANHFX010028603.1:0-15710 GCA_027560015.1 Chloroceryle amazona
GGGGCGGTACCGCCTCGGGCCGGCGTCCCCTCAAGCGAGCCCCGGCGGCGCTGGGAAACGCGTAGGGGTGGGAGGATTGGTTCCCGCAAGTTAGGCTTTGTACAAAGCACACTGATATGAATAGTATTGAGATTGGCAGGGGTCTTTCCTTGGCTCCTGCGCACGTTTTAAAGAGGTGATACCTGAAATACTAGAATTTTAACGGGAAGATGCAACTGAAAAAGGTAAAGTGAATGTGACGCTTAGAGCCGTAGCCCTGTGGCTGTTTAATGCGTTTAAAGTCTATTTCAGGCGTATAAAAGCTTAGAGGCGTGTTGACTACCGTGTCATAAAGCCCTTTTGGCAGCTAAATAATTCTGCCTAAACCGAAATAATTCTGTTTTGGCCTCTGCTTCAGCAGCGGACTGACGCTCCCACTGGGTGCTGTTCGTCCTGTGACCTTCCCCACACAGGGAGTTACGCACGGCCATCAAAACTTCCGCTAAACGAGGCCCTGAGCAGGTGAACAGCCAGGGGCGGGGAGCTGCACCGCCACCCCCGCACCGCTGCCGCCCCGGCCGTTAGGACTAATGCGTGGAGTGCCACGGCGGCCACTCGCTGCCCCAGGGATCTGCAGTCCGGGGATGTGGTCTTGCCTCTCTCCTCTGAACGACTGGTGGCATCAAGACCTTCCCGTCGCAGAAATAGTGTTGGTATCCCTAGTCCCCTACTTGTCTTGTTTCCACGATGTGGGTGTCTTTGCATAGCTGACTATTTTCCACATCTCCTAAGCCAATGATTTTTAAATGGACTCTTGTACTATGTATAAGAAATGGATTTATTTTTTTTAGGACCCTTTCAGAAAGCAACGGGGATTTTAAGCTCTAATAGAGACTCTATTGCTCAGAGGCACTAGCAAAGCATAAAGACCGATAATCGAGTGTGTCACTTGAAACAAAACATCCCAGCGACAGCGGCATCCAATTCTCAAAAAATACTAGACCAGAATAAGTGCCCTTTGTTTGATATAAACAGCAATAATTACAGTCTACTCTCCTGCATGACCTGTAGCAAGAGTGTATTATCACTTGCAGAACAGAAATGATGATCTCGATCCAAACAGCCTAATGCAAATATCTTAGCCTGGATAGCTAGTTCTACGCCAAACAAATTATCACTGAGGCTGAAAATTAGAGTGTTTTAGCTTAAATTTTCCCCAAATACTCCCCAGTTTACTGACTGCCCTTTTAAACTACGCAGAAATAAGTAGGATTTTATTTCTTCCCTAGACATGGTTCCTTTTGACCACTGGTTATTGCAGTTTCAGGTGTGTCTACAGAGGATTTCATGAACAAAATTAATGAAGTGATCCTCAGTAAAAGGGAAATACCATTGGTTTTTGTTGTGGGGGTTTTTTTGGTTGGTTGGTTGGGGTTTTTTTTGAGGCTCTAGTCTACTGTTTCATTTTTCATTAAGACACCAAATTTAATTTAATATTAAACTTTTAATTATAAACTCAACTCATCCATACATTTAAGCATGCACATAATCTAAGCATTTCTAGAAGTTCTGTTGAAGGCATGGGCCTCTCATAAATACTATAGGCAACATACTTCACAAATTACAGTTTTGCCAAGGTGCTCTCATCAGCATGTTCCACATAGAAAAACACTTGCAGGGAGTGGCTGAATCAAAGTGGCACATAATTATATACATCATATATATGTATATATGATGCTTGTGCTTTGGATTTTTTTTTCATGACGTGTGTTTATGCCTTCTGTGAGTTAGAACACTAAGAAGATGATCATGATCCAGGTGGCAATATCCTAAGATTTTTTCATAGATGTAATACTGAAATTCAAACTACATGTTAAAAAAACAAAGTGTCAGGTGATTTTTAAATGAATAAAGATACTCAGAAATGAATATTGTAACTGAATCGGACTTTCAACACCCACTAAATGCCTCACATAGCACATACCTCCTTAGTAGGTGGCCAGGTACTTGAAGGGTCTATCTCCAAGTGTTGTCAAGACTGAGGACTTGATAATCCACTCATGCAATCTTTCTGCTCACTTCAGGGTTCTCTAGGTAATTAATGTGGTGGTTTTGTATGAACACAATCTCGTAATCAGCATCTCTGAAGTTTGCTGTAGTGTGATAAAGCGTCAAAGGGTTTGCTTTTTTTGCTGTGGATTTCATTATGTTAAACAGCGTACTGTTAGATGAAGTCTTATCTTCTAAATTTTAAGCTAAGAGTTGTTCCTTTTAGCCTATAGGAAATTAATGGAGCTTTTGCAGAATGGATCTTCCTAACAGAACAAAGAGCTGTACGCTAAAACTAGCAAAGTCTTGTTTGCCTTGGAACAATGAAAAGTGACAATTGTTTTAGTAATTATTTAGTCTTGATAACTCTTATTGTTCTGTCAAAATACTTTGTGTTTGATGTTTTACACGACCCCCCCCAACTTCTGGACTCGAGTGTTTTCATTACACTCAACTTTCATTTGAAAATTAATTTCTAGCCTGTATAACTGTGGACACTTCTCGGGAAAAGAAGTAAGTCTGCCGTACAGGATAACCAGCCTGTACCAAGAAGCAAAAGGAAAACATTATTCAAGTTTTATTTGCGTAACATCTTATAGTTTTTGCAATTTTCCATCTCTTTATGACTATGTTCTTTGCCTTATCTCAGTAGAGGTTGACAGCTGTGACACTCTTAATGAAAAGTCAGCATGTATCTCAGTAGGAGGAAGAAAGGAGAGCTACATGTTTTGTGCATTTCTATATCTTTAAACAGGAGGGATTCTTTTACTTCAATGTTAATATCTACCTTGAGATATCAACTAAGGAACTAACATCCCATGTAATGGGGGGCCTGTCTGATCAAGGGAATATTCATCTATAAACAAGTAAGCAGAGAAACCTGCACAGATTGTTACGGATCCTGCTGGGGTGTTTTAATAACAAAATAATGTATCAGATAATATTTTAGCAAAAATACATTTATCTTCAAAATTTCGATATCTGTCTTTAGCTTGCTGAATCTGTTCAGTGATTTCCTGTCAGCCAATTCCCTCTCCCCCCATTCTTTTTTCCAGTGTCTCAGTTACAGTGTAACTGATAGCCTGGTTTGTTTGTACAACGAAACCCGATTTCCCCAGATAATTTATTCTAGGGAATGGTGATGTCTGTCACTGCTAGAGAGAGCAAGACTTTGTGTTCTGCCTAACGGCAGGTACAAAGGGCATGCGTGGCTGCCGTGTTACTGATTACACACTAAAGGAAAGCTGCGTTTCTGTGGGTACAAGAGGCTTTAAGACCACCAGGGGACATCTGAGTAATGGCTGCAAAGTATGTGCTTAGATCATTCATTGCGCTGAGAGATAGGTAAGCAGGGATACTCTTTAGCCAGTCCGCAGAAATATTTGGAGTTGTGCTCTTTCTCTCGGACCTCCTGTGCTCAGAAAATGTTCTAATCGTGACGTATTATTCCTTTGGCTGAAAAGTATTATTGCCTAGATGAAACTCACTTAAATAACAAGAAAGATGGAGATATAACAGCTGTTACTTACAAATGCCTCTGAAGCCCATGCAATTATTCTGTCAGATCTCTGCCTTCCCTTTGCCATTATATTGTACAATATTCCTGAGCTTCAGAGTGTCTTTCACACACCTCCATATGGTATTGTAAAGCAAAGTCCATAAAGGAACAGACTGCGCTGTTTCTACCAACTTCACTAAACTCAATACAAGAAATGTTTCCTTCCCGTAACAATGACCTTTAAATGTTAACTGCCTGAAAAAAATAACATTGTCCTTTTTTAAAAAGGAGAAAATGCAATTGCTTGATTGTGTTACAAAATAACCATTTGGTTCTGTGGGGCCCAGTTCCTTTGCATGAAGCTTACAACAGTGTAACACTTGATTAGAAGGAATTTATTCTTAATTTATGCCAGTATGAAAGTCAGCCTTTATTTTTCCTAAGAGCCATTTATGTTACCAGTCTTTTAAAACTCAGTCACATTAAATTATATTTCTAGCGTATTGTTCTTAATATTAATGCAGAGGTGGTGTTATCTGACTGTCATTTACACATATCTATATACATATATACAAACTAAAAATCACTACATTCTAGCTGCCTGCTTTTATTTTCACCTTTTAAACTGACTAAGCCAGCTGTGCCCTTTGGGGTCTATAAGAATGAATAATTTTTATTATTTTTGCTCTCTTAGTAATTACAGAGTGGTATGCTGTCTCTGTTTTTTAATATTATGGTGCCATTTTAATCCATGGTGCAACACCATTAACATCAACTGAGTTACATGAGAAATGAATTTGTCCCCAGGAGGCTTTTCTGAATGTTCAGTTCTTTCCTCATGATTACCCAGAGGAACAGAGAAGAAGAAGGCAAGACAGAGGGCCCTTTGATAGAAGGAATGTAGTTCAAAGTGAAGTCTTGTTTCTGCCATTCATGGTTCTCCATATGTTCCTCATTTGGGGTGGAGGTGGGTTAGACCCTGTGGAGGCACGCATGCTGTGGCTGAAGGGCAGGCAGAAGTTTTTACATAGCACATCTGCTGCACAGGTTAGGTTCTTTCCTAGACTTAGGTACTGTACAAATGGAAAAAAAAAGGAGAAAAAAAAAGTGGGAGGAATATTCAGATACTTGAAACGTACTTCTGTGAAACTGCTTGAAAGTCAGAAAATAGAGTAGCCAAGCACTAAGATATAAAACTTGTCATAATCGTCAAGCTGTCTAAACTCCAGCTCAGATGCTTTTTAGATGTCAAGTAATCCTGCAAGTGGGGATGTATGAATCAGTGCTACCATGGATTGCCTATTGTTAAGGTAGTTGCAAAACACAAAGGAGGTACTTGCAGAAGTTTCTAGGACTAGATTTTATTCATAGTCAGTTTTCTTTTATAGGTGGATATTTAATTTTAATTTAGCCTTGTGTCCATACCCTGTCTAAAACATTCAGATTTGCAGCAGTCTGGAAACACCAACTTGTAAATTAGATACAGATTACTAGCACTTAGATGACTCTAGAAGGGGAATTCAGAGAATTTCCTCTTTACTGTCAGAGAGCAGGGAGGGACAGGTAGCCAACAGCACTGCTCATGGGGTAGGGGGCCCATCCTGCAGCCCCTGAGCAGAGCTGGCTTGGGATGGCAGCAGAGAGCTAAGCGGACCAGACAAGTTCATGCAGACGAGACAAGTCCAAGGCAAGTCAGAAACTCAGTCCATGAGTCACTGCCCAGATTAATAGGGTCCATGGCCACGCACAGAGTGGCTGCAGCACAGTTAGATCTGAAGCCTGGCACAGCTGCTGCGGTGCTGAGCAGGGACTGAGGGCCCAGGGCTGAGCTTACATGAGCCCCTGTGCCTGGGCAGGGCGTGGGGGAGGCCCTAGGGAAGCTGGTTGTGGCAATTAAGACCTGTCAGTGCATTCAGGGCCCTGACATGCACATCTGGTAATAATTTCTGTTATGTTTAAATCAGAAACTCAGATCCTTACAAAACCTAGGATCTAGCAAAGGAAGTGGTTATGCCTTTTTAGCAAATGTCTAGTGTTTCTTCTGGGCTGGATAGTTTTTGCAGTTTGCATGTTGCACACCAATCAGTTACCTTGGATACAAAGTCAAATATTCAACCTCTAAAGAGGATACTGAGGTCTCCTGTTTTACTTCCCCGGTCTTCCTTCTTTGGATGGTGACATTCCCCAGGCACTGGAGGAGCAATGCCCTGAGGCTCCTTGTGTGGGTTTCCTGTGTCCTCTCTGAGGCCCAGGTTTAAAATATGCTCTTGCTGCCAGCCCTGCAAATAGATATGCAGTGAGGTCCTGCTCAGGAGACCCTGTCCTCCTGCTGCTATGTCTCAAAGCCACTGCAGGTGTGTAAGCACACGTTCAGGTTCTGCAATGAAATACAACAGTATTTCAGTGTTCCCTCTCAAGGCTCAGGTCGGTGGAACTGGTCTAAATAATCCTCACTACATTAGATACCAAACGTGTCTCCCCAGATGGCTTTACCAAGAAGCTGTTAGTTAGCACATGATTTTATCTCCTTTCTCTTCTCCTCTTCTCTTCTCTTTACATGTAAGGAGAGTTCTTGAATGTTCTCTGCAGTTCTTCTAAGGGCCATTAGAGAAAGCAAGGGTTGAAGTAGAGGCCAACCTTGTACTACTTCAAGTTTGGAGTTTCTGCTTAATCAGAAGTAATTTTTTTAAAATTGTAAACTGAATTTTCCAGAGATACCAATCTGTACTGAGACCACGCTGTGCTAAGGTGAAATAAGGCAGAAGTGAATTAGCTGAGCTGCAGAGAAGCCTGCGAGATTTTGCAAAGCTGGACCAAGCAGTCTGCTCCTTGTTCTGACGTGGCCTCGCTACTGGCTTGCACTCTCCTGGGCATCCCTGCATTGTCCCTTGTCCTGCACAAAATGTGGGAACACTTTGTGCAGAGACTGCCTTTTCATTCAGCTGGGGCTGCTCTTTGTCTAGGGGTCTAGGTCACCACTATTGCTAGTAATAACTGTCTCTCCTGTTACTAAATTAGGACTGGAGATCATTCTTTCCAGCAAACAAGGGATCCTAATCCTTCAGGAGATTAAGTTGTGGCTGCTACCCCTCTGCGTGCCCTCCTGTCCTCACCGACATCTCTGCCTTGGATGTCAAGGCACAGCATCCTTGCCTGCCCCAAAGCTGCTGTAACTCCTCCTCCTTCACCCCAGATTCCTGCAGCAGTTTTCTTTCCTGGAACATTTCTGCAGTGCCACTGTTCTTGTGGCCCTGCTCAACCTCACAGCTTAAGGTGTCTGAAGATTTCTTGAGTTGTGACTGTTTCTTTCCCATCCCTGCACCACCTGCAGAAGCCATGCTGGAGTGGCAACCATCTGCTTAGTGTGCCAGTGCTCAGCTGAATGCTGCTTTCTAATGCTGGTTAGGAACCAGTGCAGAAGAACATGCTGACTACTCAATAGTCTAAAAAAAAAATAGAGAGATGTCATCTTGGAAAGTGTGAAGTTCTGATAGAGCCTCTGAGGGAGGCTCATTACAAACAAGCTCAGAAAATCTCACACAGAAATGAAAACCACACAGTATTTTTTGGTGATATGCTGAATGTGATTGTTCCATATTATGCTATGACCTCTCATTTAAAGAATTACACACCCTTGTTTTCTTGGTCCTAAATGCTGGTATCAGGGTATCACAAACTTCCCAAGTAAAAACTTTATTTAAAAAGCTAACGTTAATCTCCAAGCAGCAGCATCTGCAGCATATTGCAAGATAAGACTTCGCCAACCTGAAAAACTAAGCAAGATTCTAATTAAAGCAGGAAAAAAAATTATGAACTAGATATACGTTTTATTTAAAGATGGCAGTTACATAAGATATCAAAGATCTCACGGTTGCTGTCTGATAGGAAATGTTGCTGCCAGATCTCACAGACTATTTCTAGGAAGAGAAATCCTTGTTCCACTGTTTCCAAGTACTGTTGTGATTTTGCCTTCAGCGGGGTCAGGGCTTTGCTGTGGCTCTCCATTGGACTCGGATCAGTCCGTTGAAAGCTGCAGATGATCCAGTAAAGAAACAATGTGTCAGCATGGTATGAGGAAACACCATACCACCGGTGCTGCCATCTTTCCAGTCGGGCACAAATACAATGTCCTGACTATTTATGGTTATTAAAGATCCCAGCACACCTTTTGTAAAGTAAGGCTCTTAAGCCCCATTTGCTGGCCAAAATCTATTTTCAGTGATGCCACTTTGGCTATCAGCATTTCCTGTATTCTTCCAGATGGAGATAGTATTGGCCATTGCATCCTGTTCCAAACTGTGCTGGGCTCCTCTCTGGTTTGGAACAGATGATATTTTCCAGAAACAACTCTGCTGCAGTGGTATGTGAAATGATCTCTATATATCCCTCACTTGTCTCACAGGAATGGAATGAGGATTAATCAATTATGACCAAATCATGATCACAGTGAAGTCAAAAGAAGGGTTTTTTCCATTGTCATCATGGCGGCCACTGTTGGCTTCTGTGTGGATATTCTTTTTTTGAGCTACCTGCACATAAAAGTAACTGAAAATACAAAGCATTACCTTGTTGAAGGTGTCTGTCTAGTGAAAATTCTTTAAGCTGTAGAGAAAAAAAAATGCATTTTAAAGGCTGTTTCCTCAAGAGTCTATAGTTACTTGTCACAACAGTGTCACAACACATGAGGAAATTTGAGTTCATTGAATGTGGCTTTAAGCATGTGATGTTGGTTGGCTGGCATTTGTGGCTTTGCATGTCCTATGCATTCAAAACGTGCTTTGTTATGCTTTTAGTGCTGGCTCCTGCTCTTTTCCCAGTGAAGCTAATGGTGTGGAATTGTATCTCAGAAGCCAAGTTCTTAAAACAATCCTAATTCAGCTTTAAGTATTGGAGAAAAGTTGAATACTAAGTAACAATAGCTGCAGGTTATTCTCTTTGACCAAATGTTAAGCCCTCTGGGCAAACAAACATAGGATCTAAAAAAGAGCAACTCTGACTAGATTTCCAAGAGACTGCAAAATATTTCCTGCTTAGATCTTCTGTCACATGCCACTTATGATGTCACATTTCAAATTGTAAATCAGTTTACAAGTTGGATAAGTGATATCACTGAAAAACATTTTTTCATGGTCACCTAACTTCTTCCATGAAAATATAATAATAGTACATCTCTCATGCAAATATGAGGAAGAGTGGTCATGGGCTATTTTGGGAAAAGCGTACTCACCAGATCACAAAGTGTCCACAGAGAGAATATTCAGTCAGCCACCGAGAAGCAGAAGAACAGTAATAAATATTATTAAAGACAGGGTGAAGATTAGCCTATTCTTGCAAGAAAACTATCAAATTAAACTTAGAAAAATGTTGGTACATTCACAACATAAATCATGTGCTCTTCTGCAAATGAGCAGGAAATGAAAAATAGAGGTTGTCATGCATACTTTAAAGTCTTGACTTCATTCTCTCAAATATGTAGAAAAGGTTTTGAAGTGTGTATATTAATATTTCACTATTGGATAAAAATTAGTTTAAAAAAAACCCTAGCTTGAAGCCTTTCTGGAGGTTCTAAGTCTTCTGCTCCATCTTCCACCAAGTCCTGTGGAGTTAAACTAAATTCTGTAACTGTGTGCTCAGTGTCATCTCCCATGGGTGTGGACTGTGATCCCTCTTCTGGCTCCAAAGCCCTAACTGAACTAGGACTGAAATACTTAAAGTGATATTTAATGTATGGCTGCTGCTGCCTGACATCCTTTTGGTACTTCTTCAAAAACCAGGTAAACATTCTGGGTCTAGAGAGTGCTCCTCCAACCACTTGATCTGCAAACATGTCCCTAAAATACTTGGGGTTTTGTAGTATTTGCAAGTAACTAAAGATTTTTCTTTAATTTTTCAAAAAATGTGGATTTTGTACTCCCCCGAAGGACTATGAAATTTCCCCAGAAAAGTGGAATCCGTGTTTACTGTTAGATAGGAGCACTTTTATAACTTCAGTTAACTAGAGTTACACAAGATTGGATTTAAAAGTGTCAACAGTAAATAATTTCTGAGAAGCAAAATATGGAGCTGAAAAAAAAATCTTATGTTGTTTGTTTAACTGATTGGTAGCTTTTATGTATTTTGTCATCCTAGTATTGTTGCAGAACAAAATTATATTAGGTAGAATTAGAAAAGCAGAAGCTCTCCCTGAGCTAGTTTTATCTAGGGAAGACATTCAGCCCAACACCACCCAATAGCTTCCTTTAAAATGCATTTCTTCATCAAAGTATTCCTGACATCTTTGTAGGAGCTGTATTCTTGCTGTTCTATTGTCAAATAACTATTTTATACTTTTCCAGATTTTAATTATTAGTGTAGTAAAAAGAGAACATATTTCGCATGATTTTGGCCTTCTGACTTCACATTGCACATCACCTTCTCATGCCCTCTCCTGGCTCCCAGTGCTCTGCTCTCCCTTCCTTCTGCTGTACCTGACCCCCATCCCCACATGTCCCCAGTTACATTCTGAAATTGTACCCACAGCTGCAGAAAGTCAGGTGTGGAGTAACAAAATTCATTTTTGCTTGTGCCACTTGAGCTGGCTCTGGTCTTATGGGCAGGATTAGTTTTACACATGATGCAGGACCCCAGCAGAGTTCCGGGCTTAGCAAAAATCCCTTAGCCCTGCAGCCCCCTTGGAGGCCAGACCCCCTTCCTGCTGCGGGAGAGATGGCTGCAGTGAGGCTGGGGTGTCTTCTCCACCTCCCCTCTTTCCTATCCCCCCAGCCCCTGTGGCAGCATGACCCCCACACCCAGCATTGTTCCTACACAGTAGAGCCTGACACAGTCAGTATAGTGGAATGGGATAATGAAAAAGGCAGCATTTAAAATGCCAGTCTATGGTTGCTTGGAAGTGTAATCTAACTTCAGTATTATTTTCAAGCTTAGATTTTTGAATCCAATATTCCATGTGATGGAAGAGACGGGTATTTAAACAGATGTCTGCAATTTCTTTGAAAAATAGAGATTGAGTTACAGATGGTAGAAAGGGCCTGAGAATTAAAAACTCCCAAGCTACATGAAAATTTACATGTGAGCAAAATGATTTGCTGAAGAGAATGGTCATGCAATTCTGCATGTTTGAAAATTAAGCTTTTTTCACCAAAAATGTGAATCTTTTCCCTTCCATATTATCTGCTTCGCTACTAGTAGCCCTGGCTGTCACCATCATCATCACAGTCAAGTCACAATACGAGGGTCCTGTTTCTAAAAGGCAAAGCTTATTTATGGTTCTTTCTTTCTCCTACGTCTTGTACAATTTAGCCTGCCAGGACCAAAAATTTTGATTTGAATTAGTTTAAAAGAATACTAAACTACCCCACCTGAATAAGTGGTGCCTGATTGCCCTAACTTCCATTTTATAAATCATAAATAAATGGAATTTTGTCAAAGCCTGGAAGGAAAGCAGAGTCATCATCTGTACTTGCAGATGAAATGGATTTTTTTCTTCTTTTGGGGATTTAAAAAGAAAATTACCAAAATAAACTTTGAGTGAAAAAGCTGATAATATGAAATGCAAAGTACTGCATGTTGGAAGGGTAAAACTGAGCACATTTGGTACAGTTTTGAGGAGCAATTCAGGACCCAGCTCATAATCTGGGAGACTTGTGCATTGCTGCGAGCAGCTTTATGAAGATCTCCACTCATGTATATGTTCTCAAAAAAAAAAAAAAAAAAAAAGGCAGTATCAGGATGTATATGAAACAAGTACATAGACTGAATTACATGCAGGGCTTCTCACCTACTCTGTAGAGTCCCAGTCTGTCCATTGCAGAACCAGTTTGAATTATTTCAAAGAAGAATGGAAAGATCCACTAGGTGCAGAAAAAAAGCTGTTATGTGAAGAGTGACCAACCCTATGTATTTTCCAGTGGAATGGACATAATCATAGTGTCTACATCAATGAAAACATTAAGAAGGAGAATTGGGAATACCTGTTCTCTCTGTCTCACCTTTTAAGTACAAAGAAAATACGTCTGTTAAAGGGAACAAGGTTCACTTCTAGTATGGGACCACCTTTAGAAATGTTCAAGTTCAGTGTGCACTTCTGTATGTGTCCCAGGATGGATTTCTAGTAGACCAAACTATGGAGGATGGCTAGAGGATCTGTCCCAAATTCTTTATTACTACTGACAGATGCTCTCTGACTAAACCAGTATTATTAGAAATCCATCAGCCTCTTGCAATTTTGCAGCCTTCAACACTGTACTGGGTATTCACATTCAGGACTGAGAGAGCCGTGGTGGCTGGTAGGGCATTGTCCTGGTTTTGATGGCTTTCCTTATGTGCCTATGTCTTGCCTTTCTAAATCTTATTTAATATTACCTTTTGTTAGCTGTGTATTTGTCTTCATTCAAAAGACAGCATATACCAGAGTGTGACAATGACAGCTCTTTGCATTTACATGAAAATCTGCTTTGAACTGATATTTGCATATTTCAGGGGACAACTTCTTGAAAGTGAGAGAGAAACTGCTTGTGTAGCTTCTATTACTCCTCTTAGACAGGAACTTCCTGGCACTAAGCAGATAGACATACAAAAATAAGCTGCAAAGAATAATAAGAGAATGTTCACCCTACTCTTTTAAAGATGATCAGCAAAATGCTTTTAAATGGGCCTCTCCTTTTTTACTTTTAAAGACACAGAATATAGCCCTACATGATTGTTCTGGGATTATTTTGGTTTATTTCTGGAGGACAATGGAGAGGAAAACTGCTTTTACCTTAGGAATCACATGTCTTGCTAGAGGACTTGTTGAACGTTTCAGATGTTTATTGTGAGCTCTGACATGTTAATTGAAAGGATGGGATTGCTGATTTTTTTAAACAAATAGATCCTTTGTCCAAATTGTTTATTAAATACTGGATCCAGTAGGCTTTAACAACAAAAATCATAAATCAGAGCGTTTTCAACAGTCTGACTTTTTATTTTCTCAGTGGCTCATCTTTAGAATTCCATATCCAGAGATATTATAATTACATTAATTCTCCATTTGTCAGGGGATTTTGAAAACTAATTTTCTGTTTCAAATGTAAAAATCAAGAATTCCCCAAAGCTTTGTTCTGTTAAACTCCTGGATAACATTTAGAGCTTGAAAATGGTTGGTTATTTTTCAAATGAAAAAAGAAAAAATAAAGGGAAATGGCATGATTCTGTTGGGGTAGTAATATGTGAATTTCATCAGTCTAGTTGAAAAAAAGGAGGAAATCACAGTATTTAATATTTTATTTAATACTATCTGCTATGGGAAATAGGGAGAAGACTGTCTTGAAGTATAATAGCTGAAAAAGACTAAACAGCAGGTTTTCTGAAATAAAAGTATATCTGAAATAAAATAGAGTGGTAAAAGATGACAATAGCGAAAGCCAAACAAAAGGAGGGAACAGAAACACTAAGAGAGAGACAGGTGAGCTCTCTGCTCTTCAGAACGCAGCCTGGGTACATGCTCCTGATGCTAGATCAGCATTCTCAAAAGTATGTTCACCCTGTATCTAGGAAGCAAGACTTTATACCTTTAGGGCGCCCGTGGGAATAGGAGAGATTTCTCATCTAAAGAAATTACGTCCATCTACAGAATGTGGATATTTTTATTGCTCAGCTTGAATCATACTGAGGAATTCTGTGACTTCAGTACTTTGAGTCTTCCTAACTGTGCCACAGTAATAAGAGCACACTCGTGAATACTAAGTGAGGACTGAATTACCATCGTGTACACATCCTGCACCGGAGCCAAATCGGAAGTGGAATATCATGTCACATATGAAAGCTTGATTAATTTTGATAGCATATTTATAGTTCTCATTTACAGACTACCAAAAATACTTTAAGAAAATGGAAAACTAAATTATACTAAAATAATGTAAATCAATGAAAACTGTGCATGAATTAGGACTCTGTGATGGTGGAGGATTTCAAGATGGAACCATGTGTAGAACAATCACTTCAGTCAATACTGATGATGTTAAACAGTTTGCAAGAAATCTGGGCCTCACTCAAATCCATGAGACTTTTACCATTGACTTAAATTGAAGACGGAATTTAATCCTCTTTTTGGCAGAGATATGAGGACAACAACAGTGAGCCACACATCGGAAAGAGGAATATCTCATCCATTTGGAAGAAGAGAGGGATTTTCAGACAAAGGGAGTTAATTTGCAGAAACCCAAATATGAGCAGAAAACTGGGTTAACTTGCAAACTGCCAGACCAAATGTTTCAGAGTCCTTAAGAAATGGGACCACAACTCTGTTTCTTGTTGAAGACAGTTCTGAAAAGAGCACAAATCAAATGGGAAGATCTTATGAACAAAAGCAATATACAAAATTTCACAGCCAGTTATACTTCCATAAGCTGAAGGTTTTTTACAATTAGAGATAAAAATACACTCTTGGATGCAAGATTGGAAAAAATGAAAACATTAGAAAATGCTAAGGCAATGCAGTTCCCATTTCCAATTTTCATCTTATCATGACATACGTAGTAAGTGCATTACCCCATTTTGATCCAATTCCATTAGATATTTGTAAGTCACGTACCACAGTGGTTCATAAAATACAGCATTCAGATACTCAACAAAATGAGCTAATTAATCAGAAAGGACTAAGACAACTCCTCTCTGATGGATGGAGTATGTAATTTAGCAAAATGAAGTAAATGGTGTAAAAGCAGTGAAATAAAATCAGATTTATGGTGGGAGCTTTTTCCACAAGATTGCTAGGCTGCTATTTTTTCCCTTCAAAGAACACTACCCCTCGCTGTTTCCCCAAGAGGACAGGAATGGTCATATCAAAGCAATATTCAAGGCTGTAGCCCCTCGTGAACATGAAAGGCTTGTCACTTTTGCTATGACTATCCTAGAGGAAATGAAACCTTGTCTTCAGCTGTCAGAATGGGACATGGGAAGACTTTAGCCGTCAGTGATTAGGTGAGGAGTTAAGTCTCCTTCAGCATCCACAGTATCCATCTGACTACAGTAAAGAGAACAGCTATGTTGGAGTGGTGTCATCCCACAACCTTTTGAAAGTGTCTATGTAATTCACTCTGCTTTCCCCCTCCCCTCCCAGCCATAGACTTTGGGTGTATGAAATTGAAATTCCATTTTGGTGTTCCAGACATTGGGAAATAGTTGTCTGTCAGAATGGAAAACAGTTTAATTGTCCGTAGCTATAAGGTGTTAGGTTGCTGGTTAAGTTTCCTTTGAGGGTTCCCATGAGGTCCCCAGGTAATACAGCGACAACCCTGGTTATTCCACACAAAGCTAAGGCGGGCAAATGTAAAACCTTTCCTACAGCTTCCAAATTTTCTTTGAAAGAAAGGATAAATCAACATGAGATTAAAAAATAATAATAATAAAAAGTCACTCGATGGCAGGGTATTAATTATAACTTTGTGGGGGAGAAATTAAAATCCTCACTTATCTGTGAATTGGGCATCTTCTCACAGAGTAATTGTGTCTGTGTGTCACAGTCTGAACGAGCAGGTCTCTGCTTTCCTGTGGATTTGTGTCCTGTGATTGCCTATCAGATGTCAGTGTCACCCTCATGGTTGGGCAGCCATAACACAGCTCCTCCACACTAGGGCATTTTTTTTTCCTTCCATGGAAATGAATCATCCCCCTCTTTATCTACATGAAACCTGTATGAAACGATAGCTTTGGGACCATGTCTGGCACAGATTTGCAGCAGGGTTGAGAAGGGCCAGAAGAGCCAGTCCTCCGGATGCGGTTTGCGCTTCTGGGTTGAGCAGCGGGGTGGTGGCCGGGTGAGAGACCCTTATCAGGGCTGCGGGGGAGTCTGACAAGGGCCCTTGCCCAGATGTGGCTGAAATTGCCCAGCGGCTCGGGAGCGGCTGGGGGTGGCGGGGCGGGAACGGGGGAACGGGCTGCGCGCCTTTCGTTTCCCCGGGAAAACGGATTCAAAGCGTGTAAAGAAGGGGGGAGAGCTCGATGGTGGGAGTGAATTGCCTGCTTGGCTTCCACAAAACATCCCGGGCCGGTGACATCGCTTCGGGGTCAGAAGGGTATCTCCGTGACCCGCTCTTGGACCGCAGCCGTGCCCGTGTCGCGAAGCCGGAGCTGTCGTGGATGCTCGCTCCCTCTGCGGGACAAGCCGGTGCGAGGACAGGCGTTGCCGGGAAGCAACCGGGGAATC
>JANHFX010028604.1:3393-39659 GCA_027560015.1 Chloroceryle amazona
ACATCAAAGAGGCTCTTATCTCTTTGGCAAGGTACTGCTTTATGAAAAGTTCTCCAGTATTCTTACAATAAGCTTTTATAATGTGTTCCCATTCCCCAACACAAATGATAATTATAAAATAAATACTGCTTATAACTTTATAAATAAAGTGTAAACTTCAAATACTTTCCTTGAACAACAAAACAGCAATGTATTATCATGTAGATTAAACACAAGGCAAATCAAGAAATAAAGAAAACTTCAAAGTGTAACACAAAGCCTTAATATTTACTCATAGGTTAAAGGCAGTCATGTAAACAGAAAAAACTTCTTCCCTTAGCTGGAACATTTCAAAAGGTCCACCTTCTTCAAAGAAGGCAATAGAATATGCATTGTGACAGGTAAAAACCCTGTACTTGACATTATTTAAACAAAAGATATTTAAGAAGTTTTAATTCAAATATTAGCAATAAAAAAATCTCACATATTCTTAGGATGCTAAGTAGTCATTTTATCCCCATTTCCACACTGACATACAACAAAGGCATTTACTAATGCATAAAGCTTCTTGTAAATTGCCTTTGTTGTATTGTTTTCATGTATTAATGCACTGAGAGTAACTTGTTAGGCTTTGTGCGTTTTGTTTGTTTTGAAGGAGACCTGCAATACTCTGTCCCCGAGGCGGTATCCATTCAGGCTGGCTATTGCCATAGCTGCCTCATCATAGTTTGTCATAGTCACAAATCCAAAACCTTTGCACTTGTTAGTGTTAAAGTCACGGATGACCTTCACATTTGTTACTGCTCCAAAGGGTCCAAACATTTGCCAGAGGATACTCTCATCAGCATCAGGGGCCAAGTTGTACACAAAAATGCACCATCCAGTTCCTGCATGTCCAGGGATGTTAATTCCGGCCAAACTGGTCATTCCATCAATAGTCATTGGAGGAAATCTACTGAAGAATGGGTGAAAACAAAATATAAGTAGCTGTTCACAGGAAATCCCACCAAAGAAATTTCAAAATAAACAAGAAAATGATACAGGACTTTTCACAGCATGAATATGGGCCAGACCAAAAGTATAACACTGAAAGGTGTTTTGGTTTTGTTTTTTTTTTCTGCCCTCCGCACAACTGCACAAATCATGTACAATACTACAAACAAATAGAGGGAACAGTGATAGGTCTGTCTGGAATTAAGTAACATAGAAAAACAGAAAAAAGCATGCTATAAAACAAGTGGGAGTTAGTAAGCAATTTTAAACAAGAATTCCATGGAATTGCTACGAAAGGGTGGTCTCCATGCACAGGGCACCAAAATGAACAATTTCATCTGAAGTCTCAACATGCAAAAATCCAATGTACATCTTACTGAAACATGTAAGAGTACGCAAAATACGTAAGAATTTGGCTATTATTAATTTAATAGCTCTTTATTACCTCTTTACTCCATAAGCCATATTGAGCAGATTGTCCAACCTGCAAAACATTTAGTGAAGTGTTCAGTCTTCAGATTTTCCACCCTTTAGTGCTAAGTAAACTTGGTACATTACCATCATGTCCTTTTCCCTGTACAGATTCTTGTGCAAAGTGAAAATAACCAGTGGAAGAGTTGTGACACCTTATTATACCTGATACAGTTAGTGAATAAAAAGTGTTCTTGTATATCATCCACAAGCATTAAAAATTACATTCAGAAAAGTGCCACCACTACCACAAGTTTAGCCCAAGCCAAATACTGTTAGCATTAAGTTCCAGTTAAGTGACCACCTTAGTGAAGTTTACCAATTTACTAACTTGGTTTCGATGACACTATTAAGGCTTCTGATAGCATGCAGACATGAATACTCAGACATATGTAGGGTTTTGGAGCAGTATGACACCTCAGAAGATGAACTGCAAAGAAGATTACACATCTGGCTATTTTTTCCAGAATAAAGTATTTTTAGAGTATAAATACACACATATTAAACTAAGTTTTCTCGATGTATTTCTTCCCCCACCAATCTGCTAAACTGTAGTATGTAATCACAGCTTTGAACAATTCGTAATTACCTGGCCAATACCCAGAATATGCAGTGCCTACCAATCACACTAATTTTATTCTTTGAATAAATAAGTCCCTTGAATTACTCCTCTACAGAAATGTCTGTCCTAAAGCAGCTCTGGTCTTCCTGGCAAAGCCCAGACAGGTAAAGAGAAAGTCTTATTAAAGGTTATTGTCAGGAGTCCATAAAGTATAAGCTTAGGTAAAAAAAAGGTACGCTTGATCTAGTTTTCAGCTTGCAGTTATCTTACAGATCTGTACCTTCCTATGATTTCTCTACAGTAATGAGCTATAGAATTTAAGAACCATTACTGGCATACAGAATCGAAACTCAAGTGCTGCAGTAGTAAAGGTCTCAAACTACAGAACGGTCTCAAACTACAAAACACTATGATTCTGCAGTAAGCAGGGTTTGTGCACTGACCACAAAGTGAGTCACTGAAACCCTAAAAGAGAAGAAAAGAGGAAATTAAAGATGGCTGACTACCATCAGCAGACTCAGTGTGACCTCTGACAGAGGTCATTACAGTTGGGCATGGAGAGGATGGTGAAGAGATCCAGAAACACCACCACCTAGAGGTCCTTGCCATAGAGGAAATGGCTGAGGACTTCATTCATTAATGGTATCATTGTAACAGTTTTCATGAGTTACCTGGACAAGTTAAATATTCTAGAAAATTTCTCAGGGGCATTCACTGAACAATTTCTAAAAGATGCTTTAAGTTATGCATCCTCAAGAAACTAAGAAACAATTAACTTCTTTTGAAAGTCCAGCTTAGGGTTTTTCTTAAGAAAATAGAGAAGCATTGTAGTGATCTTACTGTTCTTCGCTACTACAGTTTATACTGACTGCTTTCAGGCCTCTATCAACTGTTAACAGAGACAGAACAACTTCATTTGCTAATTATGTCTGAAATGTCAACAGCTAAGACTTCTTGCATGTGAAAAATTAAAGATCTGTGCAATCTGAACCATGTAGTCAGCAACAGAGCTGGAATGCTGCAACAACAGCAAAGCTAACACCTAAAATCAGAAAAAAAGATGATTCCTCTCTAGTTACACATTTTGGGAAAGCTGTCTCAGAGAAAACAGAAGCCTAATCTAATTTTTTTTCTGCAACTGCAGTTTACTTTTTGACCAGTCAGTTCAACCTTGCTGTTCAATAAAAGTGTGAAAAATTTTACTCTCCCTCCTATTCACTACAGACTTGTTACTGACTCAAAGCTTTTTTTAGTATTGTGATTTGCTGCATTTGAAAATATGATCTCTTATGGTTGCTTCAAGCATCATTTTACACTTAGTATATCAAAAATAACCATCCAGCTTTCCGCCAATATTTACATGGGCATTCATAAAAGTACACTCCCTTTTTAAACAAAAATAAATCAAAAAAATAAAATTAGGTTCAAACCTAATATTGCAGGTAGTCTACTGAAATTACTTAATAGTTTGGTCATGTCCAAAGAAACTTCTGACATTGGAGAATTTTTACAAATCATAATAGATCTACCTCATGTATCAGTTAGAGACAGATGTACCCCAGCCAGTATCAGAATGATACTGAACGCACCTAGTATCTAGAAACAACTGCACTCAGAATAACTCAGTCAGTAGGCCTGACTTTGCCAAAATACAGTGAATACTGTTAAAACACAAGCTGTACAACAGCTCCCTCATGATCTTACTTCACATAATGCACTTGAGTCCACCCTGAACGTGCAACTTCTTCCCCTCTGCTTTGACTATGAAACAATGGCAAGCTTACTTTCATTCAATATTCAGCACACTTTAACCTTTTTATTCTCTAAGAAATGGCAAGAAAATCCACCAAATAATGAATAAAACTGGTTACCCCTTCCCTTAGGGCAGAAAAACCTACTCTAGTGCTGACCTTCATACCTGGAAAGTATTTCCCGGACATAAAGCTGAAAAGCTGAATAAAAGAATTCAGAAGTTCTGCCAGAAGTGTAGCCTGTGAACTCTAATATTTAGCCTAAAAGCAAGGGCAGCTAAAGCAGAGCTTTTGATGTCTGGTAAATTCTCTCTGAAGCAAAGTGCCAGCTGATTTTATTTATTGAAAAACAGAATATAATCTGAGTATATTACTGTTTAACACATTTAAGTCACAGAGCAGGGGCAGAGGGTAGGAAGAAATTATCAAAGTCACTGAAAAAAAAGCCTTGAGGTACTCCTGAATGTAGGTAGTACAGTATTTGTTTCACTTGGTTCTCACCATCTGTCCTTTTTAATACCTTAAGTATCACAGGGAACTGTATGGCTGTAGTTTCAACACAATGGTTAAATAAATCCTCAAAGCACACATTAGAAAAATATTTGAATAATAACCATTGCAAGAGTTTTTAATAAGAGAAGACAAAGTGTGGCATGCAGTATTTAGACAATTGACTCGGAAAAAAAAAAAACAAAACAAAACATGAAAGTCTGAATAGGGAAGAAAGATACAGGGTGGAAAAGAAGAGCCTGGCTGTTAGCATGCCATATGGCCAAGAAGAAAATTGCATCGCCTAGGTCAATGATAATTGAAACAACTTGCACATTAATCAACAATCTAAGGAATTACAAATAACCTTCAGATTTTATTTTTTTTTGACTGTGTAGAAGAAAGATAACATCTTGGTTTAACTCTAAGTAGGCTTATTAGATACTGAAATGCTCTCCATGGGACAGAATGCATTTTTGCTTTTCGCTGGATTGTAGGAGCACAGTTGAAGTTCAACATTCTTACGTGCTTCATTCGCACACAGAAAAAAAGCAGGGAAGGGCAAGAGTGGGGGGAAACAAACAGGTCCATGGGAATACATGGCTTCCAGCACAGTTGCACATTAGTATTTATCTGACTTACCTAAAACGTTGAGCCTGCTGAGCTAAAGGTGCTGGATATCTTCTGTTTGGGGAATGGTACAGCTGGGAAAGGATGGCCTGATTGGTTTTTTGGCTTGGATTGTTAGCAAACTTTACAGTGATGGGGTCTGTGGCAGCTGGAGGTTTCTGTCCATTCAAGCCCTTGATAGCTTCTTCTGCTTCAATTCGCTTGTCAAACCTGATGAACCCCACACCCCTTGACACCCCTGCATAGGATGAAGGAAGGATATACTAATTAATTCAGAGACTCGCAAATATTAGATGTTAAGATTTTATTTTCAAAGCCAATTGTTATATTAATGGCCAACTGCTGTGAGCACATGACAACCTGGAGCTTATTAGAACCGACCTTCTGCTCAAGGTAGTAGACTACTGCAAATTAAAAAAGATAAAAAACTTATTTAGCTGACATGAAGATACAATGCATAAAAAGCTTGGAAGGTTGAGGGAAAATGGTGGAGACAACTTAAACATCAGGAGCCAAAGGGTAATTCTGAAGCAAAGTAATTTTTGCAGGGATAGATGTGAATCGACAACGGGATGCAGATAGAATTCACAGGAATACTACGAATAGCTTAAGTCATCTGCTCCCTAGCATCAAGAAATGGTTTATGCTCTCCTGTGGCAGCCCTTGAAGTTCCATTTGGAGCAAATATGCTGAGAAGACAAAGAATGGAGTGCAGGTTCTAGACTGTCATAATGAGAATTATGGTCCTGCTTTAACAGTCTGTGGTTACCTCTAAGAGACGGAGTTTCAGCATACCCACTGTACTTTTGTGGGTGTTACTTCTGAAGACTACTCTTCTTAGGCCATATGACTTTTCCTTGTTATAGGAAAACTAAAGGCAACATTATCAGCAAGTGTTTATGGAAGGTCTTTGGAACACTGCACCTCAAAAATTTATACTGTGGGTTAAATATAAACACAGAGGTGTCAAAGCTTCAAACAGTAAAGCTACTACAGCCAGCACTAGTAAGTTACATGCTTTGCTGTAATAATACTAAATTAATTTAAAGGTCCCTTATATTTTGTTTCATGAGGAAACAGAAAAGGTAGATGCTCGTCCTCACTTGAGGACATAACACCAGAAAATGTGTTCTTGTTCATAAACAGTGATAATTTAAACTATCAAAATGAAAGGTTTCTTACACCTGCTCATTGTCAAGAGGCAAACGTCACAGCTTAAAATCTACATTTTTCTGTCAGTTTGTGTCAAAACCTTATTATTCATACCATTTGGAGTCTACCACTTCAAATTAAGTAGGAGGAGGAGGAAAGAAAGCTTAAATCAGAACAACAGTCTATGCCAGAGAATTACTGTGCACATACTAGGATTTATGAGCACTGAGAATCACATCACACATTTAAGTTTAATTACATTTACTTACTTGACACACTTGTCAAATGCCACCATTTCTGTGCATGAACCTACAGGAACATCCTGTAAACATCTATTACACAGACCGGAAATGTGCCCTGAAAGTCTGCTGATTATACAAGTCACCATTTGGCCTTTAGCTTTCCTTTTTTAAAGCCTGTCTACACTCATACCAACTCACACTATTAAAACACTCCATACTGCGTCAATACTGAAAATTGTGTTACTAAATAGAATTGCAATGTAGTACATACAAGGTCCTCTACAGGTCAGCCAGGCGTCAAACACCAGCATGCACAATCTATTCCAAGTAATACCATTTGAAAACTTCATAACCTGCTACAGCTGAAAGTTAGTTGTCACACATCATATATGATTGAAAAAGGTAGAACTATAAAAAAATTCCAAGCTTGCTTATAATTCAGGACATTTATGCAAGTAAATTAATTCTGCTAACCCACACCCCTAATTTTTTGGAAAGATGAGAATTTGGAGATAACTGCTCCTTTGTATTTTGCTTTGCACACTCCATACTTTTATTGTGTACTTGGCATTTCATTTGATTGCTTATTTTCTGAATAGGCCTGCTAATAGCAGGTGATGCAGCACATTATAAAGCTCCTCACAATTAACCATTTAACACAGCAAAACCATAATGCATTACTGTCAAGGTCTGCAGAGTAACCACAGAGAATCACTGACACCCAGTCTCTAGTCAAGACATGCAGTAACAATGAAACTAACCTACTAGTTCTTTTAGGCACTGATAAGCACAGAACTTATCTGCTCCTGCAGAACTCAAAGTTCATGTTCTTCAGTGTGCCTACAGATAATGAGGTAATCTTGAAATCAGTCTTAACAGCAATTACCAGTCTGGGTCTTTTGTAATCCTAGCCTCAGAGAACCAGCTGTGCATTTCTGTATAAAATTTTAGTTTTACAAAAAAGTGTTTAATAGCATTTCATAAGGCACACAGGGACTATTTTCACACAGCAGCTTAGAAAGCAAGATTATAGCAGCTGCAAATTTATTACAAGCCATGAAACAGGCTTCAAACCAGTACCTTCAGGGTGGAAATGACTCAAGCTGTCTCAGTACACTCCACAATCTATTTTTGTCCATGCATATTTATGAACAATTCCAGCAGAAAATTGCATTTTCTGGCCTACATACACCTTTCATACATTCTAGAGATGAGACTATTGTACTGAAACGTGAAGTATTTCTTAAACTCCCAGTCCAAAAATGAGAGGAAGTGCAAAACTGCCTACTTACCAGTGACTTGGTCAACCAAAATACGGGAAGTAATAATGCGTCCATACTGGGAAAAGAGCTGTTCCAGTTCTTTCTGTGTCATTGTTTTTGGAAGTCCACTAACATACAAATTTGCGTCTCGGATAGAAGCTGAACTTGGTCGCGCATAGGAAACCTCAGGAAAAAAAAAAGTAAAAAAATCCAGAAATCAAATTCTTTAAAACCAGTTGAAACAGGACAGTGTCTTTCATTCTGAGACAGTGGCATGTTTTTGAGAAGCCAGAAAATTTACTTTGCAAAGGAAAGCTAAGTGGGGTTTTTTTTTGGTGCTAGCTTCTGTGAAAAGAGAGGAATGCAACATAGTCCATGCAGAAGCAGCTGATTAAATTGCATGAACTCAATTTAAGGAGCACTTTCAGAGAAAAGCTAGGTACACCCTCCAGAACACCTTGGTGGAGGGAAAAAAGTGTTCTCTCATAGCTTACTCTAAGATGAAAGAGACAAATTTAGGAAGATGAAAGAATTTTCCATTTTACTGTAAGTCAAAAAGCATTAAAAATACAAGGAATGAAGATTCTAGTTTGACATCTAGGTCAAACACAGAAAGAAAGAGTCTAAAGCACTCAGAGATTTCCAAGTGTTTTTTCAAATGCTGTGTCCTTCGTATATTTGTTGAGCTTGTTATCAGATGTCACCGTATCATTCATGAAGTCAAGATAAACTCTGCTACATCACTTTTATAGGCCTAAGAATTGTCAGAAGTAGGAATGCAACTTGTGTATTGGCCCTTCTGGCATTTGCCAGTTTTTGCAATGCAAAGGTCTCACAACCAAATGCTAAGTAACAGTGAGCTTCTCAGGTCAGTGAGACCCCCCACTGTTGTACCATTCTGTTGGTTTTGTTTAATTAGGTACTCACTTTTTTTAGATCACCATCTACAAAGTTATGGACAATGCGTACTAGTGGAATTACAGAAAGGTGAGAGGAAAGCAGTCTTGCAAGTCAAAGACAAGGACTTGGACTGCAGATACTAGAAGTATGGCAGATTCTGAAACAGCTGGGTCAAATGACTGATTTTTCCAGTTCTGTGCTGAAGGGTTTAACTCAGATGTTTTTTAAAAAGGTCTTTTTATTGAAATGGTAAATCTGCTACCAGTATATAGCTGTGCAGCCACCACCCAATACTTGCAAGTTGTGTTCAAAACCAAATTATTTTTTATTCTGTGTATTCAATCCTTATACTACAAACATCCATAGTGAAAGAACAGTTTCTAGATCTTGAGTCACCTTCCTACTCTTCTACAGTGAAAAGTATACATCTATGATATTCCCAAGTGCACAGTCTGAGAAGTAAGCTGCACGAGAGAAAGGAAAACAGAGTAAAGCTTGCATTTGGACAAAGAAGCAGTAAAAACAGTAATGGCTACCCAAAAGGTAATAAAATACAACACTTAAGGAATTAAAGAATTTGTCCACTTGGCTGGAGCTCCTTGAAGAAATAAAGCTCCACCCCACAATTTGCAGGATGACCTTCAGGATATCTGAGACCAGAAAATGAAAACAGGCTCCCTCAGAGGTAAGACTAGACACCTGGACACAACAAAATCTTGCATTATCGAAGATAAGCAGTTTTGAACAGCTGACTTAAATATTTATTTTAAAAAATAAAGAAATTCCTTCCAGCCACCCAAATATTCTCCACAGTAGGAGGGCACAGCAACAAAGTCCATTTTGTGACTGACACAATGAATTCTTACTAATGTTAAGTTTGACACCAATGGAAGCAGATGATGACAGGCACTACTTAAAGACAAACAAGATGAAGAAAGATGTACAGTGTTAAGATGTCAGACAAGTTCTTCTTTCTGTATGAATTTGGTCAGGAATTCTGGAGAAAAGTCAGACATCTCACTATTGAGAAACTAAGAAAAAAACCCCGTGGTTTCCTGAAAAGTAAGGAGATACTGTGGACTTTATGTTAGCCTTAAACTCAGATAAATACCTGTTACTAAGCTGTTTTCTAAGCATGCATGCTTGCAAGCTCTTCAAACAGAGGTGTGGTAGTTAGGGTCCGGCGTTCAGAAGTTATCGCGCTGTATGGAAAGACAGGGTCCTTTACCTGACAGCTTGATAGCCAATAGCGCTTGATTTGTGAGGTAAGCAGACGGATGTGACGTTGTAAACCTAGGGCATATAATGCAGTGTTACCCACCAATAAACACCATTTGCCGTCCACCAGATTGGTGTCTGCGTGTTAATGACCCCCTGCGGCCATAAAGTAGCTGTGACACCATTCCCGGACCAGGTCTCCACTGCCCCAAGAGGGGCAACACAGAGGTTGCAGAATGTAAGCTTCACTAACTCCTTTCAAATAGGATAAAAGATGTCTGTATGAATGGAAGATATTAAAGGCCTGCCAAAACCCTTAAGCCATCCATTATGAGGCTGGTTTCCCAGTCTCTAAATTATATAGACTTTGGTTTAGAAATGGCACCACAGATATTGATAGATTAAATAGTTCCATTTTCTAAGCAATCTAATGGAGTAATTGGACTTTCCATCCAGCCATGCACTGCTATTTGTCAAAGTCATTCCGATTCAGCACATTAGAATAAAATTGAAGAGGTGCAGAAAATAAGAAAGTTGTGCTTCTTAAGAAAAGCACACAAAATGTAAAGAAAAACAGTAAGTCCATTAAGTGATCTGTAAGGCAATGATTAATATCTAAAAATTCCTTCCCTCCTGGTCAGTGATGCTAAGATAGGCTAGTAGCAAATTATTTATTTACAAGGTCTTCCTTATCTGCAGTTCAGGTTCAGTAGTCTGCGAAAAAAAATAAAATTCTCCCTTCTTACCCCTCTATCACCCTAATAGGCTTCCTTGAGGATTACCATGGACCAGAAGCACAGGTATGGATACCACAGTTATTACAATGCAAGCTGCTAGAACAGCTTTATAGGTCTGGAAAAAACATTAATGTTCTTGCTCACCATCTCCAGTGATTGAAGGAAGGATCACCTCCAAGCCATATGTCCACCCTAGCAAGCAGGAAATCAAGCCTGAGGGCCTCCTTGGATGAAAAAATTCCAACATAAAACCAACATGTACAGGACATGAAATCAAGAACATATGGACACTGTTCAATCATGCATGGATGAGGATAGGAAAGCTGAAGTCCACCTGGATTTGAGTCTGGTGAGGGATTTAAAGGGCAACAAAAAAAAGATCTACATATATATTAGCAATAAAAGGAAGACTGGGTAAAGTATAAATCCGCTGCTGCACAGGGCAGGGAAACTGCTGACGTGATGCAAAAGGACAGGACATTTAGTACTTTCCTTGCTTCAGTCTTTACCAGTAAAAGGGACCTTCAGGGATCCCAGGCCCACAAGACAGTAGAAAGTCTGGAGCAAGAAATACTTACACTCAGTGATGGAGGATCACACGGAGAAATCTTAAACTGCAGAGAAAAGTCTATGGGGCCTGAAGGTTGCATCCACAAGTGCTGAGGCAGCTGACTGATACTGCAAGGCAACTCTTATCTTTGAAAGGTCGTGGGAAACAGGAGGCTTCCGAGGAGTGTGAGGCAGCAATTATCACCCATCTTCAAGAGCAGTAAGAAAGCCTCTTGCTCTACAGGACAGTAAATCTCAACTCAATCTCCTCCAGTCACATAAATGACAAGAAGGGTACTAAAGTAGTCAGCAGAGATTTAAAAAGGGAAAAATCATGTCTGATTGTATAGAAACTTCACACATGACAGAAAACTTGGAAAAGTGGCTGACAGGTCAGAGGGTTGTGCTGCCATCCAGAGGTACCTCAACAGATGGGAGAATTGGGAAAACAGGAACCTCAAAGAAATTTAACAGGAAAAGCAGAGTCCTCCCCCAAGAAGGAATAATCCCTTGTAACAGTACATCTTGGGAGCTGACTGTCTGAAAAGCAGATTGGCCAAGAACCTTGGAGCCCTGGTAGACACAAAGTTATCATAATCCAGCAGAATGTACCCATGAGACAAGGACAGCCAATAGCTACCTGGAATAATGTGGAATAATGAGTGGAGGTGACTTAGTTAGAATCATATTAAAGGTGCAGCACTGTTCACACATTAAGGAAAGGTATAACATCAGAGAAATGTTCAGGGTAGAGTGCAACTGGTATGCAAAGCATCCCTTTCACAACAGTTCCCTAGGCAACACTGCCTGCAAACAGCACAGCACAGGGGATGGAGTAGAGTGAAGATTCCATGGTCAGGCTCTGTGAGATTACAGCAGAACTGGGAACTTTGATAGTACTACAGAACTGATAAGCTGCCTGTTTGATGCAGTTTTTGATGAAGAACTGTCCTTTGTGTGATCTTTGTTCATCATAAAGTACCAAACCCCACCTCCATCCCCAAATGAAGCCACCCCCTCACTGAGTTTGCAAAAGCAAAGCAAGAGAAATTCACAACAATTTTAATAAAGTTATTTATGACTAGAGTCACTCGAGCTCCACCTTGTAGGTAAAAATTATTATAAAAATGGTTTAAGGGGGGGGATGTCAGGGCAGACATTATTGCTCATCTGACTTTTGGGATCAGTCGACAGGCTGCATTTTGCTTCCCCCCATAGGGATGCCTTTGGGTAAGAACTGGACTTCCCGAGTATATCCCCGGGAAACTGAGATATTTTACTGAACCGCTCTAATATAACATGTTTGGTATACCTACACATGCTTTGCAGACAGTGAATTTGTCACTGGCAATCCACAAGAACCTGTACGCCTGTTGCTCTCAATAAACTTCGCTGTGTGCGCTGCCGGTTGCAAGAGTCTCTCAGTCTGGGCACCGCCAGCTCCCTACTGGCTGCGCGAGACCGCGGAGCGTGACTGGACGGGGCGTGCAGTGCTGTTGGTGAACCCGGAGCCGTGAGAGTTCAAACTGAACGTGACCGCACTAATAGTGCCAAACTGGACATCACTCAGAATCGGAGTCCAGCCGCCCCCAGCCCCTCTGATATCTGAGGACCAGCTGGAACACAAGGGGGTTTATTTTCTGCCAAACTACTTTACCCTTTTTACATGACTGTTGCATTACTAGAAGCATTACCAGCAGGTCAAGGGAGATGGATCCTTCCTCACTTCTCAGCACTTGAGACACTTTCAGTAGTGTGTCTGTGCTCCCCCATACAGCACGTTTATTTACAACTAGAGCCCAGTAAAAGGCCACAACAGTAATTAAGGGATTGGAGCATCTCTGATTATAGGGAAGGCTGAGAGACCAGAGATTCCTCATTCTGGACAAAAGGTAGCTTAGTTGTATCTTAGACATTAAAATCTGATGACAGAGACAGACTCTCCTCTGTACTACCAAGTGACAATGGCAAAGGGCACAAACTGAAAGACAGAAAAGTTCATTGGGAAATCCCATAGAGATTTAATTCAATAAGAAAACATCTTTTCACAGTAAAGGGTGGTCAAGCATTGGAAGAAATTACTCAGATTGTAGATAGAGTCTAACCCTGAAGATGTTCAAAACCCAACTGGACACAGGCCTAAACAGCATGCTTATGGTGAACCTGCTCTGAGCAGAGGGCTGGACTAGAGACCTCTGGAAGTCCCTTCAACCTCAGCCTTTCTGTGATGTTGCAACAACACAACAAATCTTAAAGAAATGCTTTGAAATGGACCTCTACTCCAAGTCTGGAAATAACTCAATTCACATGATAGTAACAAACCCAGGACAAAGGATTCCCACTCAGGTTTTTGTATAAAACCAGCACTGCAGTCATTCCCCACCCCCCATTCCTTCCAAGAGGAATTAAATATAGCAACACTGTCTTCCAAAGAGAAATACACACTGTTAGACGTGCTATCACATATCAAAACTGAGCCCTTCAGAGGAGGGGAGTTCTACCAAAAAAATGCTTGTGAACTGACTCCAAGTTTACCTTGTGCTACAGAACTAGTATCTGTCAAGATACAAAACAGTATCTGAAAAACTCATCTCACTTTTCCTCTATCAAATGAATATGAGTTCTTTCATAGTGACAGTCGATCCAGTGATGTCTCTGACACATGCCCTAGCTGGTAAACACTATCTGGAATGGAATTTAACATAGCATTCAAAGCCTACACTGAATTCAATTTAAAGCAAGCAAGTAAATGAAAGTAATAAGCTCCAGACAGTAAATACTGCCATTACAAGTTCAGTTTCAGTGTCACAAGGTGTTTCAAGGTGTTTCAGTGTTCACAAGGTAGTTCTCACTTAAGAACATATACTCGTCACATATTACCCCGTGTGCAAAGTATCCCAGTGACTGCTCCTGCATGCTAACTGATGTATACTAGTCTGAGTAGATTAGTCACAGGCATAACACACAAAGTTGAAATGAGTACTACTCAGCAACAACCAAACACTGTCTCTAGCCATTTTGCTTAGCACAAAAAGTTCTGGCCAGGCAAGAAGTCTGAAAGAAACAGAACGTTAGAAACATAATGTAATTAAGCATTAATTTCCCTGGCAAATCATTGCTAGTGATCTGTAATTACTGCAAGTCAGCATCACTAGAGAAAAACAGCAACATCACAAAATGTTACTGATTTAAGGGAACTAATTCCCATGCAAAAGAAGCTTGTCTGGAGCATGGAATACACAATTTCTATTAATCACTGACATCAGAAGTCCACCTACTTTACTTGTGATACAGATTTAAAGCAGAGACTCCCCACATTCATTTCCCTACCCATTTCCTGTCAGATTGCTCTTTCAGTAATTACTTGCCAATAATTCTAGATTCGTTCTTTTCAAACAATACACATATGCACTGCATTAATAGCTGTGCTAAAATACTACTTTGACAGCTACTTCACAGATAAACTTTAATGTTATGCAATGACAAACCATTCAACACAATGCAAGTCAAGAAGCAGTCAGAAAGCCTACATTTTTAAATATTTAATGATGACACACTGTACAACACTGAACACAGCTATTCTGGAGACATCAATTTAAAAACAGTTTTACTGGAATTTTCCACTGCAGTTAGTAGAAAAGACACTTGTTTCTAGAAATTCAAACACCACACCACCAAATTAAAGTACTTTCATTGCTTTGATATTTAATTTCGTAACATCAAGATGAACTAATTGAAAATTTTCAAGTCAAAACTGAATGCTAGCAGATTAAACAAAGAAGTTTCAAAAAAAAAAAAAGAGATCCAGTCCCTACAAATGAGTGTTTCAGTTTCTTAGTATCTGCTACTATCTTTAGACACCTCAGCACCATACTTCCATCTTTCTTTTAAGATTACAGCTTGTTAGTATTAAAGAGGGCAAATACTGTTTCTATTACCTGCAAGAACCTTAGGAAAGTGATATTAAATTCTAAGTATCTCTACTTAAGGTATTCTTACAAATTTTTAAATCTAAAGTCTTTAAATGTTAAAATCAGAAGTTCAATAAATGTTTAGATTCAGTAACTTCCAGTGTAAACCATTCAGCTTCCAACACTATTTGCCTTACGGATACCATCTGGTTCTTTAAAAATGCGTATTTCAGTGGGGAAAAACAATCTAACAAAAAATACAGATAAATTACCACCCAGCCAGTGTACACTAAAACAGGTTAAGCCCTCCTGTAAGATAAAGCATTAGGAACATATCAGCCCCCTTTGGAAGCACAATAACAGACATACTACATTGTTACAGCCATGTTGTCAGAGACCACTATGCCAGGCAAGTGTTCTTAACTTGCACTTAAATTAGTGTATTAGACACCATGAGTAGGTTGTTTGGAAAAGTACATTAGTGCATATAATGGCCTGGTTAAGGATGTAACCAGATAAGGTTTTGCTATTAGTCCACATCTCAAAGAGTGCCAGCTACAACAGGTGCCAGTCAAAGGCCTGAGGTCACCCATGGAATCCACATCTGTTCTGTGTCCATGCATCTGAGAGCATGAATGGGCCAACCTGACAGTTTGTTCTCCCACAAAACAAATGCAATTAGAAGCTGATCTGGCTATCAGGTAGTAACTGGTGAGGGATCATGAGGAGCTACACTTCAGAGACAAGTGGCTCATAGGTACACTGCCCTCATATCAGAGCTTTCTCTTCAAGTACTGCACAGAACATGATATATTTGTAAGGTACCTGTAAAATCAGTAATTGTCTCAGGATATTGAATTACATAGTAATTATGTCAGCTGAAGCATGCGCTCTTGACAAAGGACCTCCTACAACCATGGCACACAAGGAGAGCTACACTGATCAGAGCAACCACTTCCATGTCCAAATCAACAGTCCAGCTAGAACAGTGTTGAAACTCCAGTGACTTTAAAATTTTCTTAGGCAAGCAGGCCTGAAACATGACATTCAAGCTGATTAATGATGGACACAGTAGTTCACACAATTACAACTAGCCAACATGGGAGTACATGTAGTTTATAAAGCTCTTCCTTTGAACTAGAATAAATCTACATAATACAAATTTGCTAGAGCGCTGCAGGCTAAATATATCACACCAGTTAAAGACTCACAAATACAAACTAAACATGGGTTTTGAGCTGGAGGAAAAAATAGCACAGGTATGAGTTTTTCAAAACTAAGTAAAGACCCTTCCACGGGTAACTTCCACTGAAAACAAGTAAAGTCTCCTTACAGATGTAGTCTCTTGCAGCTTTTCATAAGTAACTGCTCACAGCAAAGTCTTCCACCATTACATATCTATCACCTTCATTCTTAAGAGGACCATCACAGATACAACAGTAACAGAGCTCAGTAACATCTTTTACTTCCATTCCTCTTTGACCATATTTATCTATTCGACTTCTCAGTCAGGAAGTAAACACCATAGACACTTACACTAGTCACCTGCAGGACAGACCACTCTCTCCCTGCTTTCCAGCAGACTGTAGGTCAAAAGGCCTAGCTCCATAATAAAGCTAGGAAATTGAGCCAGCTGCTCAGGTTATTTGGATGAGCATCAAATCTTAAGGAAAAAAAATAAATCTCGTTTCAGTTGTAGTTTTCAATCCCAGCTCAGCATTTTAATTCACTCCTTTCTCTCATCTTCGCACTTTCCTCAGAATGGGCCGTGATTTAGACATTATTAAAGCATAGGCAGCAACAAGTTCAGTACAACCCACACTTTAAGAGAAACTCAGACTATGAGTAGGTCTCATTTGGATGAGGAGACATATGAAGGCCTAGGACAGCAGTGAGGCATTAAAGACAACCAGACTGAGAAGACAAGAATACCCGTAATTGTTCTTGAGAAGGCCCACAATTCTTCTTGTGATTAAATGTTTAAAAAAGTATAGGATTCTCCAGTGCAGAACACATTTTTCTTCGTACAAAACCCATGAAGTCCTTACTATTTTTCATGGTTACACTATGAAAAAAAGTCAAAGTCGTGATGAAGGTCAGCATGGTCATTCATCAGATGAGGACTTTGCAACATTACTGAAAAACAGCACTTCTCCCAAATTTGTTTTTGGCCTTACTTAGGCTAGATGCCAAGTGTAAAATGGCACTACGGTGCATTTTGAATGCCATCAGCCTATGCAAAAGTTGCCTTTGTGTTCTCAAGGAGGCTGTGAAAGACAGAAAGAGCAATCAAGCAATTGTTAATATGTTCTGCAAGGACAGCTCAATGAATTTTAGAGTAAGTGTCCACAGAGATTGACCTTGCAAAGGGTGAACTGGTTTTCCTTTCTGTTTCCTGCTATAAGCACTGATGAAGAAAAAAGGGTCTCTCTGCTGCAAAGGTCAAGATCAGAAAGAACAGCTATGATGACTATGCTGGATGTTCTCTAAACTGCATTGCTTCTATTAGAATTTACCTGATAATTACAAAATTCTAAATACATGGACTCTACTGTAAGCAAAGAGTGGATGGACAATAACTGAAATACAAAATGCACCACATTTGTTGATTAGGTCATCCAATTTTGTCATTGTACTTCATCTCCAGTTGGCAGCTTCAGTTCCTAGCTCTTATATTGCTTTATTTTCTGTGTTTTGTTCCTCCCTGCTCACGTTGCCCCACATACTGTGATTGTTTCTCTTTGCTAGATTCAAGCTCTACATGTTTCCATTTTGTCAACATTCTCTTGTGTCAGCCTTTTTCCAGGACAAATTTAGACTTCTGACCCGCCATTATGGCTGAGAAGAGGACTAGTAGTCTTCTTTAGGATGTAAATGATTCAGGATAGCACACTGCCCAAAAGAGAAAGTCCTTGCAAAACTGCTGCTGTACATACCACAAGGGAACACCTGAAATAAGCTTTCACAAGACTTAGTCTGAAGCAGATGAGACTCAAAACATTATTCAATGAACAGAAGTAGTAGTACATATATGTAAGGAACAGAAACCAACTGGAAATCCTGCTATGAATAAAAACATAAACAGGGTTGTTCCCAGAAGTGCTTAAGATAGTACATTATACATATATTCGAGGTAAAAGACAATAATGAAGTTCAGACCCACTCTATACCCTAAAAACACGAGATGGGTGTTACACGCTACGACCACAGAATTGCAATTCTGCTGGTTTGCCTTTCAAAGGACTAACATGCAAGAGCATTATAAAATTTGTAGTCTTAGCTATCCTTGTCTCTAAAATAAGAAATACTCAACTTAGAAATTAAATACAAAGACGACAGAAGATCCAGTCTCCAAACATTTTCACTTTCCTACCTCTCATTTTTCTGACAGTCTCACAGTCCTTCCTCCATGCTTTGTACTCCCGATTTTGACCTGATGAACACTCCAGTCATGCCCAGCCAGAGACTAAGAACACCACAGATTTCAGACTATTCCATTAAAAAAATACCGTTTCATACTTTAGATGACAGAAGTACACAGGTTGATATCCAGCCCTTTACAGGAAAACTACCAACAAGAACAAAATCTCAAAACAGCTGACCCCAATGCTCCTTTTGGTTTTGTATTTGAGCTGAATGTTCACAAGCTTTCACTTCTTCTGAAGGAAACAAGTATACTTCAACTTCTCCATGTTGTATCTATGGAGCTGCTACTGCCTACAGAGACAATGAGCACATTCCTTGGGTCTCTCTTGCCTTACTCATTCCTTTCAGGAAAAACTACTACTGCATGGATGAAAGACACTACATTAATATTTAATTAATATGTCAAAAAACTTCAAAGCTACTAGCTTAATAGAGGTCAATTTATCTCAAGACTTCCGTAATTTCAAAAATAAGTGCAGCCATATTTTGTAGTAGCAAAAGTATTTTTATGGAGAAACTGTTTGGATTTAAAAAAAAATCAACCAGATCTCCACCTGACATTTGCAGCATTTTGGACTGATGCAGAAAGCCATGTCATAGTTAAAGGACATTCAAAAACCATCTAAATGTGGCCTGATGATCTTAAAGATCGTTTCCAACCTTAATGATTCTATTACTTTATACAGCTTGGGGAAGGTAGAGGACAGGAAGACATGCCATTGATTTCAGTAGCAACAAGCAATTTTTGCTGGCTCTTTTCACTGGCTGAAAGCTTGCCTTTTGAGCAATGCTTGCGGTCTTCCTTCAGCCTCAAACAATACTGTTAGCCTCTAACATCTCCATTTCTGTGTCAGAAACCCCCTGTGCAAGCTCAGAAAGGATTCTAATGCACCACTTAGTTTTCTGTCTGCAAACCTGCTCATCAGCCTCCAGGTGAGCTCCTGAACTTTGGGTGCAAATAGAATTCAAACCATGCAGTTGCTGAAGGTGAGATTAACACATTTTTTAGTTCAGTCTGACGTGCAGTATTATTTTCCTCGGAATGATTAGGCATTAATGAACAAGTGTGTTGCTGTAATATGGTTTGTTTTAAAGCAAGTCACAGCAATTTGCATTCACAAGTGAATCCTCCTCTCATATTATCCAGAAACGTGTAAAAATAAAAATCAGCCAGCTAAAGCTGGTTAAGTAATATTCAAAGTCCAGGGGAATTTGAATTTCAGCAAAGAACAAACTCTACCTGAGGCTGAAGAGGCATGTGCGGAGTGGGGAGGGGGTTTAAAATGGAAATGCTGTGAAAGCTGCAACTGTAACACAGCTAAAAGATTCTATAATTACCATTTATGTAACTCCTGCAGATATTTAAGGAAAAGTACCTTTACATTTGTTCCAAGACAAATTGTTCCTCTGCTTCCGATCTGCTAAAGCACTTCAATTTTACCTTGAGAATACAGCCTAAAATTATTTAATTACCCTGTCAAGACCATTAAATGGTCTGGCACCATGCCTCCTCTCAGTCTCTGCTGATTGATAGCATCAGTAAAACTGACTATCTTTAATTAAAAACTCCAAATAGGATCCACTTTTGCCACTCACTAGATGAATGTTCTTTAGTTCTGAAATAAAAAAAACAAGACTGTAAGGAGGGTTTCTCTCACCTTCACAGATCACTTGTTTTTAATACACTCTTTACACAACTCCTATTTCATTGCACCCTAGGGACATTAATTAATGAAAAAGTTATTACAAAATGCAACACTATCAAAATTCTCTATAAGTATAAATTGTAAAAATGGGAACACAATCTCAACTGTTGCACTAACTCAGAATCAAATTAGCATGCTTTTTTCAGCATTTTGTTGTTTTCCATTAAATGCATAGCATTTTCAAGAGTACAATCACAGGTATAAGTTAAAAAGGGTAGAGACCTTGAGCAGTCAAATAATTCCTTAACAAGTGAATTTTATTGTAAATATAAGCAATGGTTCAAGGCACCAAGTGAAACTGCATTGCACAATGCTAAATTTTACGGACCCTAGTGAAATTGTGGCACATCCCTCACTTCAAGTCTTCCCTTACTTGTTGCAACACTTTACTACAGTTCTCTGGGCATTTGTAAAGCTGATAGTACAGTATTCACTCCTGTACTGATATCATAACAAGCTCTTCTCATTATACACCTTTCTACAGTAGGACAGTTGACCTGCTTTGCCATCACCTAGTTATCTTCTTGTAGCCAAAGAATTTGTCAAGCTTCATTTCAGCAGGATGTTTGCAGAGTGCTAATCTATGCAAAGCTATAATGGAGTGTGAAGAAAACCTACAGATTTAATACTTTAGATAAAATGTTTCTTAAATCTCTATTCCCCTGGCAGGTGATAATTACCCATGTAAACACCCTAATAGCCAAAAGAACTTGTGGAAAAATAAGTCTAATTTTTAAGAAGCACTAGACTAGATAAAATACACCTAAATAATCAATGTTATTTAAAAAAATAACTCCTAGGCTTCTAGCCTGGACAAGCTATTTAATTCCCCTTTCCAATGTGTCTTTGCATACAAGTATCACCATCAGTAGTAAGACTATGCTGGTTCCTGCACGCCAGCCCACTTCAAACCCTCTCCCACAGGAGGGACAAGACAATGGAAAACCCCTAAGCCCTAATTCACCTGGCATGGGAGGAACAAGCACTGCATTACTGCCATCTACAGTGTCCCCTTGGCAGCTGTGATCCACAAAAGATCATGGCCATCACTCAAGAAGTCTGGCATCCATGTGGAAAAGCCAGAGATCGTCCTGCATCCTCCTGCTACCTCTAATAACTTAAGTAAAAAGGTTGCCCACTCCTCTTATGACAGAGAATATCAATCCATTTTCTTGTTAATGTAGAAAACTTTTACAACACACTGAAATACACTCAGATAATCTCACAAATTCACCCTTTTTTTGTTTGTTTTGGTTTTGTTGGGTTTTTTTAAGCATTTGAGCAAGAGCAAGGGGAGAAAAAGCCTCTGGATATTTCCCCCCTCCCAAGCAGAAGCTCAGACAACAAAACATGCACATAGTAAGAAAATTCATTACATGTCAGTGGGTCTTATATGCTGTTTACTCTACGTTTTCCATGATTGAGAAAAATTATCTTTCCAGGACAACTCAAACGAAGAAAAAGTCATGGACAAGCAAGTGGGTAAGTGCATGTGTGTGGAGAATCATTCCAGGTGCAGAAATCCACATTGTAACTGACTTCTAAAAAGAACAGAGTCAAAGTGTTTCCCAGCAGCAGCTTCTTCCAAAAGAGAAGCCACAGAGTATGTTTTGCCTCTTGTAAGATAACTTGTTTTCACACTGAAGTTGCATAATTAAATGAAGCCTAAATTTCACAGACTACCTGCAATTCAAATAAGCATGTTTACATTGCAAATAAACTGTAAGATCTGCCACTTAGGGCACCATCTAATACAAGTAGGTCTATTACCTGAACCCCACTCTGCAAGGCATCAAACAGGCCTAGATGTGCCTTCAACATTAATGAATACCCAGCCCACTGTTTTAATATTCAGATCAAACCAGAAGGCAACACAACTGGCACCATGTCAGACAAGACTAAGACTGCTATGACTTGCTCTGGAGGCCCAGATCTAAAATTTGGTTAAGATGCTTCGCACATAGTTCAGTAAAGAATTCCATAAGGCATCCCTCAGGTTGATGATCTTTTTAAAAAGGTATCAGGTAATAGGTTTTAGGTTTTTATGTATAGGTAGCAGTATTAAGCCAGGACTTTGCAAATCTGCCTTCTCAATGTACTTCAAGAAAACGGTAGGTGCCACTGTCTTTTAGGGATCAGAGAAATAAATTTAATGACTAACAGGCTAGTACAAAAATCAGTAAATGACAGGTACGTGTAATGGCCCCAAGAGAGAACATCAGACATCATGATAAGGACAATTCCCTCTAAGTGAGAATGCCCTCAGTTCAGCCACAATGCAAGGGTCCATCACCTGGGCAATGATGTTCCCTCCAGTTTTGTAGAGTAAAAGGAAATAAACACTTAATCTAGTGAACTACTTGAACATTTCTACAGAAGTCCCCAAGTAGTACAGAAGTACTGAGAGAATCACCATCTAACTTTTTTCTTTTGAAGTCAAAATATCCACTAGCACTACCTTACTCCATACTTCTCATATGAAGGTATGTGTAAAAAAATCTCAATGATACCCTCTTTTTAAAGCTGAAAGTCTAAGGGTTGGATTCAGAGTTTTCCAAATAGAAACATTTTTGGTTTTAACTGAATTATCAACCCTTGACAAATAGAAACCCTGTGGTTTATAAACTGAGTAGTCTCTGCAAAGATCCTTGCACTGAGATCTCGCTAGTGATCCCTCCACCACAGATATTGTTCCCAAAGACAGAACAGCCCTCAGACATCAACTTCACCTCTGTTTGGTATTGTCTCCAGGCTGATCTGAGGAGTATTTAAATTACTAAGTGCTTCACAGTAGGCTAGGCATTTTTTTTGGCTCACAAAAGCAAATGCTTTTTATAAGCCTCCTTTCAAGTCACTGCCACACAAACATTCTGTTAACATGAGAAGCAACTGTCCAATGTACAAATGTCTTAGTTTTAAACCACAGTAGGGATCTTCCTAGCCTCTGTTCCTTCCTTTTGCAGTGCGGAAGAAGATAAACCCATCCTCTTTAAAAATCATCTTCAGAGAATGCAGTCATGAAAAATTTGCCTGAAACCCAGATTGTGTCCAAGGAGGAAGAAGAATACAGGAGAAGAGAGTAAAGCAGTTTTGCTCCTGAAGTCATGCATGCTAACACAGAGAAGATGCAGAAGTTAAACAGGGCTGAAGGTGGGCAGACAGAGTCAGAATTTTACCTGTAATGTGAACAAGCAACATTTGCTGATACTTTTTTTTTTAAACTCAACAGCTTTTCTTTATTTTATTGAAGAGGTCATTGTTTTGACTTGAGACAACTCAAGTGTTTCAGATTTTTGTTGGCTAAGGACACTTGAGGCATAAATCCCTGAAAATTTACATATAAGCATTAGTCTCACTGCAACAGCCTGTCTAGTATTTATAAATAATGTGCAGCTCTACCTTCATGTCCTGGGAAGGCAGGAAAAGAACCAGTGTGATCACCCACATGTCTACTCCATTTTCACGGTTTTTCCCAGACATTTTTTTACAATTAATTTTTGGTTGCAGAAACACAGTAACTGTATTAATCACTTAGCAAGGTGAAAAAGGATTAAGAATTCATTCACAGGCAGCATAAAGTAAGTCACTAGAAACCTCCTTAAGGAATCATTTTTATTTGGGAAACCTGAATGATTCTCTATAACATCTTTTATTGACTGGCTATATAGTCATCGGAACTTTCAACTTACCACCCTGCACATATACTTTTTTGTCCAATCCAAGGCATTAAACGCAAAAATACAGTATACCTGCAATATTAGTGCAATGCAAAACTCATTCCCTTTCTCACCACCAGAGACACATATTCTAAAAACCTGGACCATAACATTACTTCGCTCAATTTTCCCCTAAAAGCATAAAATGGGAGACTGCCTGTGGGCACGAATTCTGCCAGTAACACACAAGGTGCTTTCTGCAGCAAAGCATCTACCCATGTCTTGTTATTGTGAGCCATTATTCATCATTTGTTAAAAAGTGGTATTTAAGTTTCAAAAAGTATAATCCACTTTACTAAATCTTCTGAATCCAGAACAGGCAGGGCATTCTGACCATAATTACTTCTACCGTAATTTTGTCTCAGTCACCTCTGAGTGGCTCTGCATGGCTTTTAGAGTTCAAACCTCTTTAGAGATGAGCTTTATCCTTTGGCTCAAACATGATCCTACTTAGAGGGTAGTCACTATCCAAGTGATCAGGTAACAAACCTGCTGTTTAATGAGGAAAAATGGTAAAATGTCTGTGTTTCCTGATGTCTGATTCCTTCTATCCTCTCAATATTTCAGAGCACAAGCAATAGTTCAAATGAGTATCCTTCTTGTAATAATGGATTAAGACAGTAGATGAGAGGAAGCAATTCTTAAGATTTCTGCTTCTAGAAATTCATGAAACCCAATTTAGAACCCCAAGAGTCCAATAACTGTTTTGTTTATCTATGAATTAACTCAGCATTTCATTTTAAGGATCTGTAAGAGAAACAAGACACTAGCAACATAAAGGGAGTATTACTAAGTTATACCATCAACTTTGAGAAAATGAGGAAGCACATAGTGGAGTTGTTTAAACTTTATAAAATATTGCATTTCTGCAACTGAAGCACACAATTAAAGATGTTATCAAGTGCATAAAAAAATTGATGTTTTCTACACTTATAATCTAAACAGACTACAAAAGGGTCTGCTACATGGTGAAGAACTAATTTATTCTACTGACATTAGCAGAATCCTTAACTTGCACTTGAAAGGGAAAATAAGTCACATATCTAATCAACAAGATGACAAACCACTTCTGTTTCTTTGAATTCATGCTACATACTTTTATGGTTTTAGTTTGAAGTCTCAATCCATTCAGAGTGTTGATAGCTTTTTCAGCATCCTTGTGGTCAACGTAGTTCACAAAACCATAACCCAGGCTCTGTCCTGATTAGAAAGAAAGAGGGATCGTTAGTACTGCAGTGCTATACAATAGGTAACTAATGTCATTTACAACCTATACAGACATTGAGCAAAAATTACTTATATTGAAGAACAGTGTGTGACCCAAACAACCAAGTTTAAAACGGTCACAAAGACTAGTTTTTCAGTAGGGTTAGGATTTTAACTAGCTTCCTCTGTTCCCATGGACTGCCCCAAGTTCAATGCTGAAATGACTACAGTCCATTTAATGAGAATATTTAAATTACTATGCAAAAAGGTTCAGGAATTTGTTATGATCTGTTAGGAACCAGAGGGAGTTCAGGAGCTTCAAGGTTAAGACAAAAATCACAAATTCACTACTCATTATTACTTTAATTGAGCATAGAAATTAGTGGCAAAAATCTGGACCAGTGCTTGAAAATGAGTGTGTTTCAAATTTAAATTGATATTGTCTACTTTGAGCCAGATTTGAAGCTTAACATTTTTACAGATGTTACTCACACAGTTAGAACCTCCTAGTAACAAGGAGTTTAAAGGTTCATTCCCCCTCCCCCTTCAAAACAACTGGTACAAGTAAACAGTCATGAGTTAAATACCATCCAAAGATGCAAAATTTTCATTTTTTTTTTAGCCTTGGTAATTCAGATCCTAGATGGACATACATTTTTAATTAGTTCTTCACAACTGAACCACAGCCCATTTCTAACAGTGCATTCTGTCCAAGCACTTGTTAAATGCTTGAGAGTTTAGTAGTGTTCATCTCTTGTCAACTCCAAAACTTCAGTTATACCATCCTTAACTATCATACCTCTTGAAAAATATTTCTGGTGCATAAGAACACAAATAGGTAGAAAATTTTAACAGCAAAAGAATGCAGTTAGTAAGAACACTATCATTCATTAGGACAGACCTCTTCAGAAACATACCCATAAGCTTTGACTTTTTTTTTGAAACTAAAACAACGAGGTCGAAAAGCCAGTCAAAGAGAAGCACCCAATATCTAATTCACAAAATGCTAGTTTGAAAGATTAGTCTGGATATGCAATATAAAAGGATAAACAATTTTACATAAAGCACAAATGGCAAATTCCTTTATTGCCAAAGATACAAAAAACAATACTGTACCAAGTTCCTGTATGGTAGCTTTATCACATTTATTAAATATTATAAAAAAGCAAAAAACTGATGGGAGTCTTGTAATTGATGACAAGTGAGGGTTTAGCAATGAGCCTACCACTGCTGGCATACATAATTTTGTACAATTTAGTGCACCACAGCACTGAAAGTTAAGAGGACACAGCCAGCACTCCACTTCCAAAGCTACCCCCATTCTTAATCTCCTCAAAACAGCACACATACCACAAATAAATGTGCTACATGAAGCAGTGAACAGCTTAACAGATGCAAAGTTATTGACAAACATTCCAAACCCAACTGGATAAAGTCCAGAGCAACCTGCTCTAGAAAATGATGCTCTGAGCAGAAGGTTGGACTACACAATCTCCAGAACTGCCTCCAACCTCAGCAGTTCTGTGTTTGTTACAAGTAAAATTGAAATAAGCGGCATTTCTGTATTCATTTACTGCTCTACTTAAAGCTACGTTCCTTATCCCAAAGTGCCTTTTCCCTTATTAAGTTTGATTACAGTAGAAGTTTCTATACCTGTCACCTCCATCACTCCCACTGTCTGCTGACAGTCTTCCCAGCAGTGTCTCCTAAAACCAGGAACTTACAAGGTTTCTTTTTGTTCACTGCCTTTATTCTAGTCATTTCCTAATACAGAAATGCAGATTTCTGATGTATTATTAATCTTAAGAAAGTGACCTATTTAAATTATAACCTTAAAAAGATGTTAAAAATCTCAAAGAGAAAGCTATTTCACGCAAGATGTTACCAATACACTACTCAAGTCCAAAGTGAGCAGAAAAAGGCGTTCAGAATTTCTACTATTCCGCTGTTCACATGGCCCGATTCTCACAAAAATACCCAGACCACTGCAAGCAAAAGAGCACATCTAGCTGTTAAAGGTTATGATTCATGACCTGTTTTTCTCAAGACATTCTATTAGTTAAGCTTGATGAGTTAGTGGACTAGACTAGGCAGCTGTACAAAGAAAATCCAATCCTTTTTTCAGGACAAGCTTGAACTAATTTTTTTCAGGTTTATTCCGCAATTAGAAAAAGCTTTTATTGTGAGGATGGTGAAACAGTGAAGCAGGCCATTCCTGGCAACACTAAAAATCTGACTGGACATGGTTCTGGGCAGCTGCCTAGTGAAAACCTGATTGAGGAAAGAGAGTTGACTAGATTATCTCCAGAAGTCACTTCTCACCCATTTGATTCTCTAAATTATTTTAGATATTTGTTTTGTTTAATTTGGTCTACTGTCTACTAAAATTCAAGTTGTTCAGGTCTGACATTCCAAAGGCTTTATATATTTTAAAGGTTAAGAAAAGGTGAAACTTCAACAAATTGGAATTTTCTCTCAAGATCAGTTGTTCAGTTATACATTATCAATAATTTCAGAGCCAAAAATCTCTTTATTCACATAAGTACATTAAGAAAGATGTATCTTGGCTCTCAACAAGCAATATAAATTATTGGAAACAACCTGTTTTCTGGAATCACATACTTGATAGATCCCTCTTAAGTTTTCCTGCTTGTATTAAGGGAGGTCTGCCAGTTTATATATAGATGGCCAAGCTTTAGAAAATGCAAACAAGAATTTCCAAAATGCAGTAGAAACAGCTATTTCTAACAACCCATCAGATATCCCCATTATTGCAAAGTATGTCTGGCAGCTGGTGGCATTTATTGCTGGGTAGGAAAATGCCAAGAGGGTTTCAAGAACGTAGAAGCTCAGCTCTTTCCATGTGTTCCACTAACGTATAGGACTTCATTCCAACTTTATGCTAGTACCATTGTAGCTGTACAAGGCAGAAGTCCCACCTGAACATGGACTTCAGATGGAGAAAGAGCAACATACCCACCACACACAGATTTTACTCAAAATTTTTACAGCTGGCCAGTATAAATCAAGTAAGTTCTTCAGTGCAGAGTTTTCCCCCTCCTCAGTGACCAAACTTCTTCCTTTCATGACAAACCAAGTAGAAGCTAGATGCACTTAAACCAAATCAGCCACCATTTAGGTATTTGAAAATAAAATTTGTTAAATAATTTGAATAACTAATTTGTATTTCTTGAAGCCAAGGAATAAACTGAACACTGACAAAAAATAGCTCTGGACACCTCCCCATCTGTGCCTCTTCTATACCAAACTCCTTTCATCAAGAAATCTCCTACAGAATACACACTTTTTTCAAAGTCTAGTAACACACTTCAGGTTGATTACGTGTGAGTCCATAACAGAGTGATGTAAAAAAGGTAAATATATAGCTCTCTACAAGTAAAATAATCTATGAAAATTTATAGATATTAAATATCTATGAAAAAAGAGCTTAGCTGCCTACTGTTTTAAGTCAGGGTCAGCTCCACCTGGCTCAGCTTTGTTTTTCCAACTTGTGCTTGAAGACACTACCATCTGAAAAACCCCTGACACCTCTCCAGGTTAACTGTCCTGGTACTGTCTACTGTTATGCATTTAGGCATTCTGAATACACAGGTTAGGCTTTCCTAGGCCTTCAAAATTATGACCCACCATAAAGTTCTCCTGTTAAGTACTTAGACAAGCAGTTGAAGGAGCCATTTTGCCCAAGTACATCAAGTCAGCAGTTAAGATGTTATCTCGAGCTCCCTGAAAAGTGGGGCCTGGCCAACAACTTCTCTTGCAAAGATATAATATTACCATCAACATTCATTTCTTCCTTTTTGGAAACAGGTACAACAACCACAGGCAGTGGCTTGTCTTGTAAAGTTTCATATATCTGCCACCTAACAGCTAAACTCCTCCACACTGCTCTTCCAGAAAGGACAGAAAGGGCAAGAGCCTTCAGATCAGACAGCTTCCTTGAAGGCCTAATCAGAGATTCTCTACCTTTAACTACTATAACCATAAACCCGGAAAACAGGTGAAATAAAAAAGTGGGAGCACAGCATGTAACAAGAGAAAAACTCCAAAATTAGATCAATATGCAGGTTCTCTGTTGTAGCTGCTCCCTCCTGCAATGGCCAAACAATGTAGCCTATTTTATAATGGACACTGGAGAATAGAATTGCTATAAAATGCTTCTATTATGTTTTCAACCTATGAACTACTGCTCAGTTTCAGAAGGAATATTCCTTAAAGCTTCTAGGCATTTCAAAACCAAGAAGAAATACATTTCAGACACAAGCACCAAAGGCAGCATCTTTAACAGTTTTTTATTCAATGCTACTGGGCTGGATGCATAGCAAGAGAGTTCACTCATCTGAACTATGCAGTCCCGTTAACAAGTTTGCCTTAAAGTGCTTAAGTGTCATTTACAATCTATTATACCTTAAAAGGAAAGCAGGCAAGTATGAGCTTCAACTTAACAGATAAGAAGTAAGCACTTTCAAAAGCTACTTCTGAAATACTGTGAAAGGTCTATCACACAGAAAAGGTCCATGTGAGGTTACAAATGCACAGTGAATTCAAGTGCTCCATTTTCCAATAGTATTGCAACATTTTATAACTATGAAAAAATACATATTTTCTGTGTAATACCATGACTAGAAAGCAGACTAGTTTTATTTCATGACTGATTAAAGCATCTTGGTAATTTGCTAGGTCTTCTCTGAATGTTTTTTTTTGAGCAGAAGCATGAAGTCTGACACCAGAAATTTCTGGCCATCATCAAGCCTTATCTTCTGCTCTTCGAGTCTCCTGCTGTCCAGCTGGATAGTGAATGTGTGTCCTCACGATTCTTCCTTCCAACTGCTGCTGAAGATAGCTCTCCTACATGCAAAGTGTGAGAACCCTGTCTTCCCTGAGAAAATCCAGAGCCAAAACTGTAGAACTTCACCTTTGCTTAAGCAGACAGCTGTTATTTTTTTCAGCACTGATCCATTAGTATATGATGGTATTATCACGAGATGACTAAGAGGTGCTAAGAAAACAGCATTTTGGTCCTAGAAGAGTTTCTGTTGTTGCATTTCTTCCCGGGGTCAACGACCTGCATTACCTCAACATGCTCTCCCTACCCCAGTGAACCAAAACACTAGCTGGTTAACAATGCAGCAAGAATACTTGGAAAGCTTGACACACCCACCACATGAGGGAGTCCTTGACTGCAGTTTCCTATAGAACACCCAGTGCAATGGCATAAGGAAACTGCCTTTTGCAAGTAATTGTTAATTACTGGAGCGTGCAGCTAATGCTGCACTTTGTCTGGAGTAGTTAAACATTCCCATAAGGTCTGCAGACCAAACAAAATAGCTAATCAACAATTTCAGCTAATCGCTTTTTCCACAAAGACAAAAATAATTAGAGCCAAGCCAAATAGTACAATCAGCTGAACTCTCAAAACTTTTTCAGTATGTACTCTGCTTCTTGTAAGGTAAGACTGAGGAGTTCTATGAAGCAAACTGGTTAATTTAAAGGAGCAAGCAGAGCTACATTTTTAAGTTCCACCTCTCCTCCTTAACTGATCCCACTTATCTCCTTAACAGGCAGATGTAAGAAAAGTAGCCTCACTGAGTGTTATCAGTGTTAATTCTTAGAAGATAAAGAACTCAAAACTATCAATCCATTTCAAATGACCATTAATACACATATATAAACACAAAGAAAAAAAGGAAACAGAGAACACTTACATTTGATTAATACTATGTATGAAAACTAAGACAACCGATATAACTAAGCTTTCAAACTTTTTGTAGGGATACCCAGGTATTTATAATCCACATAACATCCTTGGTGGGAAAGGGCTTTAGGGTGTATAGGTCAGTAGCTACTACCCAAACTGAGGTATGACTTCACTGAAACATGTAAATACATTGTGATCACATGCCAGCAGTCATCGTGAAAGGCAGTGATGCCTACAAAAACTTCAGATTACTCAAGGTCTTTTAACACACAGTAACTGCCACTAGAATTAACATTTCAACAGCTGGCCTAGAATAACTACAGTTTAATAGAATTATTTACCCAGAAGCATCTACAGAAGAGTAAGCAGTAGTAAGACACACCAAAGAGGTACCATGGGGACTCCCAAGGTGGAAGCAAAAAGCTAAAAAGTACACAAGATCTCACATGACAAGAGGACCAATGCTAACTTGTAAGACCCAATGCTTTCGCAGGCTTCTTATAACTTACTGTAATCACTGACAAGCGTGAATTTTGTCTAGAGCAAGCCACCACAAGAGAAGATATATTGCAGTAATACCCATCAAAAAGCACTGTACCTACTGAAAAGCAGAGTGATATAGTGAAAGTGTTCTGATTCACTATGTTCACAGAAGTTCCTCACCATAATTAGCCTTACAAAAAGAGTTCCAGTTTTAGAACATCAAGTCTTTGCTTATGCTGTATACTGAGATCAGCTCAGGTTAATATATGAAGTATAATAAATTGTTTAACCATTGTATAAACAGCTTGTTTCTACAATGCCAGTTGTAAGAACTAACTAGGCAACTTAACTGAATCCCTGAACAGACTATGCAGGTTTAGTCAAACAGGTTGGTTTTTTTCCTGCTTTTCTATTTGCAAAACCAACAGCCTATAAACTGTTCTGAAAGGTCAAAACAGTAGCATGCCTGGAAAAGACTGAAAAGTAAGTGTCAATGCAAAGACAATGAAGTGCTAGCTTGAGTGATGTAAGTTGAAACAAGTTCCAAATTTGACTGATTAGAGTGGAAAAGCACTCACTGCAAACATCAAGTGCATCATGCGTAAAGTCTGAGAAGGAAAAACGCTGGCAAGTTTCACAAAAATAGCAATCCTCTTTTGGAAAGTGGCAAAACCGTAACCATCTGTTAATTCATGTGGTCCTCCCTTTTTTGAGACACTTGGGGTCTAAGAGCAAATACCTGGAATTCCACCTACTCATTGCCCTACTATCTTCAAAAATTACATTTTTCTGTAGTCACAGGAATATTTAAAACTTTCTACACTGTAGATAAATAGTCACTTTGCAGAGTAAGCCACTCCACAGATATATCTTACTTCTACCAGAACATGAAAAAGCAAAACAAATTGCCCTGTTGGTCTCCCACCTGATGCTCACACAGGATATTTCAAAAAAGCACAAAGCCTAGTGTCACATTAAGGGCTAAATCTATGACCACACTGTCCTCCCATATTCTTGTACGGTTTAGATGCCCTAGACCTATTGTTACATTAAGGCTACCGAATGAAAGATTTAAGCTCGAACAGTAAGCCAACATTGTTCAACACAACAGTGACAAGAGACTTTAAAAAACTGGCAGCCTAGGCTCAACTGAACAACAAGATCGCTAACTTAAGTTCACATCCTGAAGTAAGCTTTGCAGTAAAACTAAACTTAACTCTGATAACATTGTGTTCAACTCCATACATGTGTTCTAATTTCTTCCATACAAACCAGAATCCTTTGCATTTATTACCATGGTTCTTCAATGAAAGCAGTGACTATGAAGGAGAGATTTCATCATTAACTACAATTATTTCTTTACAAACTTCAATTGCAAACATACTGACTAAAGCTACATTAACAATTTTCTGGAAGTGTTCAACTTCCAGGCAATTGGTTTTTTACAACTGTAGCTCCAGGTACCTGCTGAGTTGCACACTGCATTTTGCATCTGCACTATGTGTGAACCAGTAATGGGACACAGCTTCCAGATATGAGAAGCTAGTATCTGCAGAGGGCAAGATGAAATATGGCTAGTTAAAAAAGATGAATACACCCATTTCCCTAAGAGTAAAGTTGACAGGACAGAAAGAAGAAGAAATGTGACCCTTCATCTACCTACCTGCCTATCACGCTGTAGTATCTCTACACTGTAAAAGTCTATGAAATTTTTAAAGGTTACATAAAGCCTTAAGAATTTTTGTCTGAGCACCTATGATGTTGAATATAACGAAAACACCACTGCAATGTGACAGTTACCACAACAAGTCAAAGGGGGATACAGATTTTTGGAAAAAGGTGTGCAAGAGGATCAGGCTTTTGTAAGCTTCATAGGAGGGCAGTTGGATCACTTTTGAAAAGCTCATGTAACAATGATCAATCAAGAATGTCCTGAAACAGACACTCTCTGTCCTCAGGTTTAGACAGCAGATTTGACAGAAGGAAGTGATGTAAAAAAACCTTCAGCTGGAAAGCATTTGGCTTACTGTACTAAGTGAAACCATCTACTACCAGAGCTTCACAACTACCCAGGTCTACAGATGTGCAATACTGTTCCAAGCTAGATATCTGAACACACTGTGCATTTTCTAGGTAATATAAGCAGGTGTGATAAACTGTGAAACAAGTCTATATATGTATTATTACTAGTTCAAATACACTGTCAAAAGACAATTTTTGTCTACCCTGACCTATCAACAAGCAGGTTCTCTTCTAGAGAAAGTTGTTAGTTTTATGAGCATATGATTATTACAACAAACAGTACATGAGCTCTGAAGTCAAGAAACCTAAGAAATTATACCAAATTCGACATGATTTCAGCTGCTTTCAAGTGAGAGCTTGAATTCCACAGTTTCATTTTAGCTAACAACTCTGCAAGCACTCCTGGGTGAATGACAAAGGCCTGAAATCACGGGAGATTATTCCAGAATGACCAGTAGGCATTAAAGAGTGCCGTCTTTACTGTAAGGACACAGCATTCATTGTCATTTTTACCTATACTCAAGTTCCAGAAAAGCAGGTCTAGAAGACATGTTTTTTCATGCTAAGCTACATCTTCATTTTTAAGTGGTAGCTTGTACTGTCCCTTATATTTTGGCAAGGGCTGCTAAATCCATATGTTTTGCATTAGCAGAAAGCTTGAGCTTTTAAGTGCTTGAGTAGGGACTGTTTGATAATTAAACCTCATCCCATTTTACCTTCTTCCTATACATTAAGTATTTTTAGCTTAATTTAGTATTAAGTAAAATGATATCTACTTCTTTTAAATGCATAAAAGCACTTCAGAAACAAAATTAACAGCGGATACAGATAGCTGTTTAAGAATTCATTTATGATGGTTTGTTGAGACCAGAGTCTTCCAGACATTCTACACCTACAGTGAGCTCATGTGGTAGTTTTATACCTTGTATTTAGATATATCTGCATTAGTCAAAAGCATATAAGAGTTAACACAGACCCTGAAATATCTGACACTGATGTATTCCAGATAAATTCAGCAAGTCAAGTGCTACACTTCTCTTCAGATTCTGCTCCTGTCTACAGGATTCTCACATGAAGAGACTCTTGTTCATCATCCTTTACAATCTTCATTAATACCACAGTTTAATTTCTGCATCTTCAATAAAACAACATAATAACACTGAGTTGCTTTATAAGTTGTTCAGAACACTTTTTCCATTATCTAAGCAAGTAAACTTCACCTCCGCAACTCATGTTGCCCCAACAGCCAGCTGTGACCCCGAACTGCATGCCTGGACACAACCAGCAGGAACCTTCTGAAGTTCAGCTGTTCACCACTACCTCCTTCATAACTAAACCCTTAGATAAAAAGAAAAGAAAAATCAATAAAGGACACAAACTTTATGTTGACAGTACAATACAAGGAGCTAAACAATTGTTTTAAATTCTACTCCATGAAAAAAACACTAAAAATAGAACCCTTTCAAAACCAGTCTTTAAAATGCTCACATGAAATTAAAAAGAGATGGGTACCTCCATTCCATCCAAGACATTTTACAGAGGTAGGGGAAACCCTCAAGCTCAACTCATCTCAATGCTCAAGTATGCAGACAGCTTTTAGGAACTGAAGCACAACTATAATGCCGCCTTAAATGCACTCCAGTGTTACAGATACGACTGCATATTGAAATGTTAAGTAACACAGTGGAAGGTAACTTGCTTTAAATCTACAGGATACTCTCAAGTATTTGGGTCAAAATAGAAACATAGAAACATAGAAATACCTGGGTTGGAAGGGACCTCCAGAGGTCATCTAGTCCAACCCCCCTGCTGAGAGCAGGGACATCCTCAACTAGAGCTGGTTGCTCAGAGCTCTGTCAAGCCCCACCTTGAATATCTCCAGGGATGGCGCCTCAACCACCTCCCTGGACAACCTGTTCCAGTGCTCCTCCACCGTCAGGGTTGTGAACTTAGTCTTCATTTCTAATCTAAATCCACTCCTTTCTAGTTTAAAACCACTGCCCCACATCCTTTCACTCCAGGCCTTTGTAAACGACTCTCACAGCACATTTTAAGTGATTTTTCACTTCATGAAGCAACCAGAGGATGTACCCAATACCGATACAAACCAACCAGAATTAGGCAATCAAAGGCAGACCAAAACTTTGCCCCTTATTAGTTTTCATTTGCAATTCAGCCTCTATGAAAAGGCATTTCAATTTCTATGTTTCCCTAAACTTCTACCAATTGAAGGTATTCACCAAGTATCTAGTACTCATGACAGCTCATTTAAGATGAAGAAAGTTTTAACACAGGAATTAAACCAATATAATTCTGAAATTCACACCAAATATTTTCTGTCACAGAAACCTAGTAACAGTTTCTGTTCTGAATGGTAGGAAAAGGAAAGTTTGCTTTTCAAGAACTGTTTGTGTAAAACTTGAGAATTAGTAAGAACAGAACTGGAACTACAACATTCTCTCCGCAGCATCCACAAACACAAGGTAGTCTTGCTCCAGGCTACTTACATCAGAAGTATTACACCCAATGCAGTTATAAGGTCAAGCATCATGTTTTTCAATCTAATTTATAGTAAAACATTTTGGAACAAAACTGATGCAGCACTTTTGCTGGTAGCTGAATGTATGCATCAAAACTGAGATTCTTCTCTCTGATAAAGTAGAAGCACCAACTCAAACTTAAAGGTCGAACCATTAAGTCCTGACCTACTAAAAATCTCACTTAAATTTAGGATCCTTCTTAAGGCATCACTTTATGCTATAGAGAAGATAGCACACCTTCAAACAAGGTCTGCAATTAAGTCTCAATCCCTTCTATTCCCAGGCAAGAAGTCTTTTGACATCAAATAGCAGCAGTAAGAGCTTCTAGCATATATAACATCAAAACCATCATGTAAAAATGTAGGAAATTTGCACATCCATTATTAAGCCTTGAGGCTCACTTCGTGCCCACAGCAGCCTCTTAATTAGAAGAGGCTGTAGTAGGTAGGGTCCGGCATTCGGAAGCCATCGCGCTTGATTTATCAGGTAAGCAGACGGATGTGACGTTGTAAACCTAGGTCATATAACGCGGTGTTACCCACCAATAAACGCCATTTGCCATCCACCACATTGGTGTCTGCGTGCTAATGGACCATGCGGCCATT
>JANHFX010028605.1:0-14454 GCA_027560015.1 Chloroceryle amazona
GAGTGCAGAGGAGGGCAATGAAGCTGGTGAAGGGCCTGGAGGATAAATCTTATGAAGAGCGATTGAAGGAGCTGGGATTGTTTAGTTTGAGGAAGAGGAGGCTAAGGTGAGACCTCATCACTCTCTACAACTACCTGAAAGCACATTGTAGAGAGGCTGGTGGTGGTCTCTTCTCACAGGTAATTAGTGATAGAACAAGAGGGAATGGATTCAAGCTGCAACAGCGTAGGTTTAGACTCGACATTACAGAAATTTTTTTCACAGAAAGAGTAGTCAGACACTGGAATAGGCTGCCCTGGGAGTTGATTGAGTCACTATCCCTGGATGTGTTTAAGGGTCATTTAGATATGGTTTTGAGGGATATGGTTTAGGGCTGAACTTTGTAGAGTAGATGGTTGGACTTGATGATCCCAATGGTCTTTTCCAACCTAAATGAAGAATCATCATGATTCTATGATTTTCACTGAAGTGTGGCTCCAGCAGAGTCAGCCAAGAAATCTAGCTTCAGGCTCCCCTACTTCCACAGCAGCCCCTCAAGGGCTTCCATTTCTTTCAGTCCCTATGAACTGCTGCTTCTCCTGTCCTTTGAAGATGGACAATCCCTCTTAACCTTTTGGAACCAAGACTCTGTCTCATAGCCCTCAGAAGCAATACATTTTGGGCCAGCATCTTGCTTTTGCCAAATAAGTCTCTTCACAACACTGTCATTGCTGCTCCTGTGTTAGGCATTACTGTTGCTTATATATTGGACTGCTCAAAGGTGAGCCTGCTGCCAGGCTGCCACAGACAGGCTGCCTCACTAGCCCAGGACATTATCAACACAGCAGCAGGGATTTCTGCCAAAAGTTAGTTAGCACTGTACAAGATTGCTTCCTGTCATTCAGCAGCACATCTTCCGAGACAGCATTCAGCTTCATGAAACATACACAGGTGAAGTATAAAGGGTAGAAAGACTCCCAGTTTCTTTACTTGAACTTGGTAGCATAAGTTCACACACTGCAGTTATATTGAAGTAGTATGCTTTGGTGTTAATAGCCTGACTTGAGGAACTGCACCCAAGAAATATAAAATTTAGTTTATAAGGTTTTTCTTTCATTCACCCTGGTAGACCAACTTCTGCTCACTTTTAAATAGAATTTAGGTAAGGAAATACCAGGTTTTAGTACATACATTAAAATAGAATAAACATTTAAGTCTAATCTGGCAAAATGGGAGCTGTTATATTCTCTAAATCCTCCCCAGAAGTTACATGTAGTCACATTTTTCATAATGCTGGTCAAGTAATCAAGAATTTGGCTTTCTGGAGTGCTTTCTGATTCTTTATTTCAGTCAGGTTTACTGTTACAGTGAAACTCCCATTGGCAAAGCTGACCAGGTCTCTGCAAGTCTAACAGCAGTCTGGAAATGGGTATTCACAGTCCAGTAGTCTAGCAAGTGATTCGGGATACAAAAGTCGCAGAGATACTGTTTTAGATGATTGTCAAGGGCCAAAATGGGGCTTGCTTTTCACAGTGGAAACTATCTGTGAAGAGATTTTTGTCTTCCTGACTACATGGTGAAAAACATGAAATTCTGGAAAATTGGTATCATAGCCTTGGACTTAAATATCTGTCATCTTAAGTTATATTGACTGGTAAAGTCTTCATCAAAGAGCCTTACATTCAAGGAGAGACTAAGAGGAGTGTTTATGGAAAACAGCATGTACACCACAACCAGAGAAGAGAATGGCCCTCATCTCATTAGTACAGCACAATAATTTTTAAAAGATCTACAATAAAAAACAATAAAGTAAATTAACTAGTATCTAGTGCTTATAGTGGTGAAAGGGAGGAAAGTTTACTCTCCTTCAATTTCCTGTTAGTTTTCAGGTTTAGGATGTGTGATTCACTGCAAAACACTCACTTGCTGTAAGAAACTTAAGAAATGAGAAAGTGTCCTAAGTCAAGGAGTCCTCTTAATCTCTGTTGGATGGCCCAGAGCTGCTGTCAAAGTTGGTGATGACAAAGGTGCGAATAGTAATGGAAATGGAAACAGTCCTCGTCAATACTTAGCTATTGCAGCAAAAAGTGGGTTACCTAGATGAACCTCTAGAGAATCATTTGCAATATTTGGACCATGATCAAATACCACTGAAGTTTATGGGAGCTTTAGCTTTGAATGGAGTTTGACTCAGTCTCTTCAGAATAAAATCCAGAATTGTCCTTTTTTTACTACTCATATAATAGCACCCAGAACAACAGATACACGTTATTACATATTTTCTGATTTTGGGCTAGGTACATCATTGCTGAAAAAAAGCCAGAATTTCCATCTGAACGCTCCCTTTGCTGCTACCAGGTTATGGTGCAATCCACATCAACACTTCAACAACCATCCCATTCATCTGGAGCAACAACCAGTGCATCAGCAATTAGTGATACCTTAGTCAAGCCCTGAACTTCAGAATCCTTTTACATGAGCTCATTCTGTACTCATCCCTTGAACATTTGAACATTAAACTGAAAAGCAGAAAATATTGTGTTCAAAAAAACTGTATTTGGAGAAGTGGACCATAAGACAGATTACATGTATATTGCTAGGACCTGGTATCAGTTCAGAGGGATTTTTTCAAATATGCCTATCTCTGCCAAAACTTACTGAAAAAGCAGTCAGCCACAGACAGTTATGAGAACCAATATACAGAAAGAAATTTAGACCTCTGCAGATAAAATTCTAAGCAAACTTCTAAAACATGGATTAAAGGCTCTTCTTGGGGAAATGGCAGGCACCCTAAAGTTCAGGTACAACTCTTAGGAGACACAAACCCCTCCACCTGCAGCATAAAGCAGGCTTGACAAGGGGTTTCAGTCTGAGCACACTGCTCAGGTTTTAACACAGCTCAGATCATCTGGTAGTAGTTGTTTCTAAGGTAAGAACAGTTTTGTCTCTCTTTCCATCACTGCATTATTCTTTTGTAGATTTTTTTAGTTCATCTGAAAAATTAATTAAATTAGCTACTTTGTTCTGTTTTCAAATAATTTGGAAATAGATGTTGACTTTCATCGATTTGTTTTTGGCTTGAAGTGGTGTTATGCTCTCTGTGCAAACATGGTTTATCCTGTAGTAGGCTTTACTATCTATCTCCACTGTGTCTGCTGTCCTTGTTATTAATTATGCTTGATGAAATCACAGTGCAAACTGTTAGGATGTACTTTCTGGATGACTCAAGAATTTCAGTTCCATAGGTCCTTTTTAAAATAAAACATTTCATTTATAAGAAACTGAAAATCTGGAATTTTAACATAAAAATTATTCAAATAACTAGCTGCAGAGCCTTGCTTCTTCTGTGCTCACTCAGATGTTCCTTAGGTTTAGCAGAAATATTTGCAGATTTAAACATCAATCTTGAAATAAGATTTTTAAGTAGAGTATTATTGAGAGTAAATATTTCCATGTTGGAGTTTACATGAAAGATCTCATTAGAAGTTTGGGGCCTTTAATTTTTCTATTCATTAAAAAATATCTGCAAATCCCACAATAATGTAGGGCACCTTTTTATCTCAATCAAAAGATGAGCAGACTCTCTAATAAGAGCCTGCTTATCTTTTTTTTTTTTCATTATTTATTTTACAAAACCATTGTTATTTTTAAGTTAATAAATTAGACTGTGGAACCTCTTTCACAAACCCTACTTTCATAAATCTCATCAGAAAATTGTGGGTTGTTCCCCCTCCCTCCAAATTTTAAGAAATACTGAAGTCAAGTGAAAACTGTGAAATTTATTTTAAATTATTTTTTATATTTTGGAGGTTCTTTTTTAAAATGCTGTCAATATTTCCAGTAAAACCCAATTTCTGTCAAACACTTTCATTCTGCTTTAAAAAAACCCCAACTCTCTTCAATACCAGAAATGAGTGATGAAACGTTTCAGTTGCTGCTTATACTTTAATATATAAGTAATGATTAGGAAAGGAAGTCACTTCCTTACAAAAGTAGTGAAAGAGATTTTGTCTCACTTGGTACAAAGAGGAAACAATACAGCATAAGCAAATATTTCACATATCAATGTAACAATGGTTCATCATACCAGTATCTGGTGTGTAACAAGAAGGCCTTTGTAATTCACTCAGCCCACTTCATGGTTGTTTCCTCACCTGCTGCATGCAGCTCCACACCAGCCTCATATAAACTGCAAATCAACCTGTTTCTCTTAACAGACTGATCTCCTTTCATTGTTGTTTTTCATGGTTTTTTTTTTTATGTTTGTTTTGTTGGTTTTTTGGGGTGTCATGCCTGGAAGTCCAGCAAAGGATTTGTTGTGCTTAGATCCCACATGATATTTATCCCAGTTTAACCTGAGAAGATGAAGGCATATCTCTAAATCGTGGTGCAGCAGGGGTATCCCCGATGCATACCTCACCAGCACTTGTAAAACTAAGCCAGTAGTCATTCTGGCTGATACTACAGTTTCCTTCTGAGATTACTCAGCTTCATAAGGGTTGTCGATAACTTCCCCCACCAGCTTCTCCTACAAGATTAATGGGTTTAGTACCTGAGCCCCTTGTAAATAGCAGGCTCCATGTATTACACTAGAGTCCATGGCTGGCTCTGCCTTTTGCTTGGGCAGTGCCTGCCACAGCATGGTGGAGCCAGCCCCATGGCTTGCTACGGCCATAGTTATATTTAGAAAGAAATGGCATTACAGCTCACACAGCCCTGGCCCAGTTCTGCCATGCATACACCTCTGTAGGCAGAAGTGGGAAACTGGTTGTAATCATAAAAAACTGTGATCTTATCAGTCTATGTCTTGCTGATAAGTACCTACTTTTGACTTACAGATGTTTCAATATTGCTGGTAACATAAAAGCCAGAAATACAGCAGCCTTTCTGCACAATAGGGGTCCCACACTTGTGGCTAATAATATTTAATGCTTAGACAAGCAGACAGCAGTGCAACTACTCTCCTCCACATTTCCCTTCACTTATCCTTCCCCAGACCTCTCCTGCCACTTGCTGATGCCATTTGCCTGGGACTGGAGCTGTCTGTGGGCTTTAAAAATTGGAACACAGTGATAGCTCTTTGCTGGCCACGGTCATGCTGATGGCAAGACTCAATTGATCAATACCCTGTGTGACACTTTCAGAATTCTTTGGAAATTATGTCATTTTTGAATGACACATTTTATTGAGGGCAGCTCCAACAGAAAAGCACCAAGTGTGTTTTTGTAAGATATGTTTCGTTAGTAGTAAACTTCACCTTACTTGTAAGGTACTCTGTATTTGGGATTTCTTCATCCCTCCCTCCAACCTCCCTTTTGAAGCGAGTAGAGATTTAATCTTCAATGGTAGCTTTGTAGCCTGACATTTAGAGTATGAGCTGTTCCTAAGCCTGATGTTTATTATGACATATGGCCTCTTATGTAAAAAACAGTAAGCCTTGAGGGAGAAATTAAAAAGTAGACTGAGACTTATAGTAGACAATGAAAAAATCCTTCAAAATTTTATCCAAAATATTATGGCCTCTGGATAAAACTATTGCTCTGATATGAATTCCCACGAAACTACTTGGCACTGCTATCTCAGATCCAGTTCCTGTGGCTGGGTCTACATGGGTCATTCAAAGCAACTCTTCAGAGCGGTTAATCGCTCCTGTTGGCAGGCAGTGATGAAGAATGGTGCTTGCAGCTGGAGGCTTCAGAGGTGAGATATGTAGAGAAATGACTAAATTGTAGGGAATCTGTTTTGAAGGACTCACAGAGAAATAGGTAACCTTTCAATTGAATGTCAATATTGAAGTGGGATCATTAGCCCTTATGTTTTTGTGACTCCAAAGTAAATAGCTCTGGTTGCTAGAGGAGTTCAAGTGCTGTGTACTTGGCATCCTTTGGGTACTGCACAGCTGGAACTCAGGATACAGAATGGGTTTTAAGTCTGCCCCTATCAAAACTAAAGCCAGGTATCATTTGGACCTAGGTTCAAATGCACAGGAGGTTCAGCCTTGATCAACTCAGTGAGAAAAAAGAGAAAAGCAATTTCCAAAAATATAATCCTGTGTAATTTGGGATTTACAACATTCATTGATCTGTACAGTGTCTACAGCATGCTGAGTCTGGGACCGGTTTAACATGTGGGTAGTCCTAAAAAGAAATGTCATCATATGTGGACTCAACGCACATCTGCAGAGTGCAGGTGGGGAAGCTCATGGCACAAAAGTAGTTAATGGGGAAAGATTGTTTCGAAAGATATTTTTGTGGTTTCACTCTATGCACATTTCAGGCTCTGCACTTCTCTGCTCTGCTGCTCTAACGCATGGGTTTCATCTAACTCTGGGGTAAAATCTTTCCTGGATTGTGTGTAATTGTTGCACCACTGCCAGTCCTTCACTGACTCTCTGCAATACAGGGAAATTTCACCAAAGTGAAAATTAACATTGCAAGGTCCAAAGCCTGTTGACTGGGGGAAAGAGAATATTAGAGATGGACTATGGATTTATTAATCTGTTTGTCTGTTTGCCAAGAAAGATCAAAACTGCCATAAATTATTAGATAGCAGCTTATATGGAAGTTTTCAGTTGCTAATACGGCCATTGTATTTTATCCAAAATATTATGACCTCTGGATAAAAATATTGCTCTGCTATGAATTCCCATGAAACTACTTGGCACTGCTATCTCAGATCCAGTTCCTGTGGGTGGGTCTACATGGGTCATTCAAAGCAACTCTTCAGAGCGGTTAATTGCTCTAATAGTTTCATTTATGTTGTTCTTATAGAATGTAACCTGGAAAATTGGATAACTGTTATCCTGAATTGTAACATGAGGCTTGAATGGGAGAAACTAGATATAGAGGTCAGGGTGACTATTGCCAGGTTTTAAAAGTTAATTCCTGTAGCTCTGTGTGCAGAATTAACACAGCCTACTGGAAAATGTATAATTTGAGTCCTGCATGAAGGATAGCATACCAAGCTGAAACTTCTGGGCCTTTAATGCATTGTATAGAAGTCTAGTGTGCTTCTAGTTCTGGTCACTGCAAGTAACCAGAAGTTTGATCGGAGGAGGATTTCATTTTCTCTTAACAAGTATCCTCAGTCTAAAGGCAGCATTAAACTTCCTGGTCGGACAGCATTGTATCTCGTCCCTCAATGCAGCCACAAAAGGTGAGAGTTTAGTGTCCCCATTCCTTTGTTTAACCTCAGTAAACTTTACTTTTAGCTCCAGAGACCTCTGCTATTAAAGATTACTATAAATATTTGTGGAGTGGAGACTTGTGAACTATTAGAGCTCCTTCTCAAGAAAAAAATTGGTTTGTTGTGATTGAAACTTGTGTATCTCCCTTATTTGGATGCTCTGTTTCTGGTATGTGTTCCTTACCCATTTTACCTTAGTTGATTTCTTACAAAGTTAACTTAAATCAATCTAAAACCCTGAAAAATAAAGGATAAGAGGATGTTCATGTCAGGAAGTCTGTACTGCAATTTGGTTTCTGAACCAGTGTAACTGAGACTAAAATTCTCCTTGTATATAAATGGGTGGTACTTCCGCATTCAAACACTTGGGATTTCATTTCTGCTAGAGTCCAATTTTGTAACACCTGGTCTAAGACCTGATGGGAAAATTGGTAGGGTAGAGTGATTGTACTGTGGTTTCACTATTAGAGTAGACTGTCCGAGTTGTAGGTTTATAATCAAACTTCTCTTTATAAAGGATTAAGAGTAATCTGTGGTATGTCTCTCTAATTGCTCAAATGGTCTGAATTGTTGCTCGTGGAGGCACCTGATATTCAAGCCTTTTGTGATGGGTTTGATGCATGTAAGGTCCCAAACGGGCTGTAAAATCATGAGAGAGAAAGAGAGAATAAGCATCTCAAAAGCAAACCTCCAGCTCACACATTAGTATTGTGGAAGAGGCACCAAATCATTTGTGCCAATCAAACAGGGTTTGTTATTATTCTGGCATAATTTTTTTTAGTAATTCTCATTTATAGTTTTCTCATAGTGTTCTTCCACCTGAACCATTCTTAAACTGCAAACAATACTCATTTTGTCACAGAGTGATTTGATAATGGTGCTTTTTTGCTGTCTCAGGTGATCAGTTTGTGATAAAGTTGGGTCAGATTCTGCGAGTCTTTGAGCTTTCACTCCAGGACTATGGAGCTTTCACTCCATAGTAGCACAAATCAAATAGAGCAAATACAATGCAGAACTGAAGAAGAGATTGAAGATGCTATTGTACTCGGTGCAGCGCTCCAAATGTGTAGCAGCTTCTCAGAGGACAAGCTGATGCCCTGCCTCCTCCTCCTTTTCCTAGCTTTTATTGTTCAGCTGACATCATATGGTATGGAACATATCTTTGGTCATTTTGGGTCAGCTGTCCCAGTCAGGACCCCTCCCAAGATCTTGTCCACCCCATCCAACTGCAGGGGGGATGTTGGAAAACCAGTCCTGGTGCTGTGTGAGCCGTAGTAGCCACAACATGGGTGCGTTATTGGCACCTTTCCAGCTCTCAATGCAAAAGCACAGCACTGTGAAGACTGCTATGGGGAAAATTAACTCCAGCTCAGTCAGACCGAGTACAATTCCTTGAATTTCTTGAGGGTGTATCCTGTATAACTGACCAACATGTTGTTATCTAGGTTAAGCTTTTAGCCTTAAAGTGCAAGGAAACTTTTAGCCCTACTGAGGTTTAATGAGTTGGGATTCTAAGCTGATTCAGCTTTTAAACAGTCTGATCATTAGTGCTGTATCATCTGTCACCTTTGGGTGATAATTAGAAAAAGAAAGTCAATAACAATAGTACATAATACTACTTTACTAAGATTTAAACAAGTTGTAATATTGTTGAACATCTATTGATGAGTCCAAATGTGCCACAGGCTGTTGAGCACAAAGAGTGCTTTGATGTGATGTTTTCCACTATTAATTTGATGTGGTGGAGTTTGTAGAAGTGAAAACTTTTTTTTTTTTTTTCATTTTATTATATGTGAGAAGAAACTGTGATACCTTACATATACATTTTATTTTTTCTATTTTTTTATTCCACTAAAGCTTTTGAGAAACAGGCAAAGAAGAGAAGAAAAAATAGGAAAATTATTGTTCTCATTTAATAACATCAGACTGTCTCTTTACCACATCTCTGATTTGCTTTGATTTTTATTGATTTATTTGACCTCCAAATTATGCATCCTGTATCCATGCTAGCAGCCCCTAGATGCAGGGAAAAATTTAAATGGCTCTGCTTTTTGCAATCTCAGGAACTCACTACAGTGATACAAACACAAGTCAGGATTCATTATTGCATTACTTTAGCATTCTGGATATTTGGCCTGATGTGTATGAGATACCCCAGTAATGCAGTGGGCAGTTATTGTTTTTTTATTGACCACGTCCTCTTCTGGCTGTTGGTTCTTCCTCTGAGTGATTAAACACATTTGTAAAGAGCACAATTATGGAAATATCTGAAGAGTGAGACTTTTGGAGTCTCTTTATTGCCTCGTTTTGTCTAATTAATCTCTTAATGAAAATTCTTTCCCTACCTCTATTCTGTCTTTTACATGCATTCTACGACTACAATATATTAACACTTTGGTCATGGATCTGTGAAATGTGTTTTTGCTTAGCTGATGTTCTGCAGTGACTAAAACAGGCAAGTTGTTAAGCCAAAAATAGAACTATGTACACAAAGTGTCTGAGCAGGAGAGAAATACCTTTGCAGATTGACTAGGTCCTTTCAAAGAAACACAATTGAGATGTGCTCATCTTTTGTCTGGAAGTATCCATATGCAGCACACTTTAAAGGTCTAAATCTCTCACACCTTTGAGGTGTGATTTTCCTTAGCTGTTAAATGACGATATTTTACGTCTCCTCCTTCCTGTTTGGGAAGAATAATATCAGTCCTGCTTGGGGTTCTGCAAGCATCAGATAGCCCTGGCTAAATCATGCCGATACTTAATGTGATGGGAGTATGGACTTCATATTAGGGGTGAATAGCATCTAACAGCCTTTCTAAGATGTGAAACTAAACTCACAAGGTTCGGGTTTGAAGTACAGTTCTATTTTGGGCAATAACCACCCGGTACTTAATCTCTTTTTTGAGACTGCCCAGTACAGGAGGAAGTGCAACTAAGCAAATAAATAATAACACACAATTTCTCAGGCTAACATTAATAAAACATTAAAACCAAGAATTGTTCATATAAAATAGAGACACTATATGCTGCCATTCTCAGATTGAATTAGAAGCACTTTACACAAATGTAAAGGAGAGCCCAAGATGCAAGTGTAAACCCAGGTTCAGCCTGGGTTTTAAATTCTCAAAATATTTTTGATGTTCAAAATAGGAGTTCCCCCTCAGTTTCATCAGTAGATCAAAACAATGCATTTCACAGTCATTGGAGAGAGATGAAAAATTGGAGTTAAAAATCTACATGTCTCTTTCCAGTAGCCAAATGTCCAGCTTTAGTGAATGAAGATCAGTGAAAAACACAAAGTTGTATCAGTCAACCAAAGCTTGAAATTGCATGTTTTATATTTATCTACACATCTCTGTGACACTCAGCCTGTTCACATATGCCACTATACACAGAAACAAGACAGTACAGTTGCTTCCCAGAACTCAGAATCTAGCCAGTCCCATTTATTACCCATCACACTGAGATGTTTCCCAGACAAGGTATACACTACTAAATGTGGCTGCAAAGTCCACCTCTTAGACAAGGGGCAGAGAAAGGTGATTGTGTTCTCCTCCTGATAAGTAAACTCTACATAATCCTCAGGGATGATAAAATTTGTCTAAAGTCCAGAATCTGGGTTGGATTATTGCTTGTCTCTACAGCAGTTACACCAATAATTAATTTGGACCTCAGACTTGAAAAATTAAAATTTTATTTGATGTATACTTTATTTTGACATACATATAAAAACATAGCAAAACAAAATCAATTACATCTGTGAAAATGCACAGCAAATCCTTCATAAATCCAAACCATCTCCATTTCTATACAAGTCAAGAGTTAACCATCTCAGAAGCTGAGGTATGTAACACAGTAGCCTTCCCAATAGTTGTAAAGAAGAAAATCTTTACTCTTACATATCCAACTTTGTACGCTCTGTGTCAATCAACCATGCAAAAAATGATGAACCTTCTATTATTCTGAGCTCTAAACAAATGATTTAGGATTATCTTCTGATCAACATTTTGCAGCTGGAAAGCCTAGCCAAGTGCTAAAATCAACCAGCTGCAGAATGAGGAGCTGCCCTGAGCATGAGGCAGAAGTGGAAAGGCAGCGGGGATGTTTACACCACACTCTGCTGACCTCCTACTTCCCTGTGACTTTGGGAGTAGAGAATCAAGTTCACCAGCAACTGCTTCACAGCTCTTGGTTTCACAGCCCTTTCTGCAGTGGCTCAGCTAAGCCTGAATTTAAAATTTCTGTACCTGAGCAAAACTAGGCAAAAGATCACTTACTGGGCTGGATCTAGGCCAGAATCCTTGGAAACCTGTTGCAGGGTCTGTAATGAACTCGCCAAATTAATTCCCTTTGCATTGGTTGCCCCCTGACCCCTTCACTGGAGTAACACTGGGACTCAGTACCAGGTAGCAGGGCTGCAGAGGGAAAAGCAGAGAAATGCTGTCCCAGGGTTCTGCTAGTAGTTTCCCCAGCACATAAAGTTTCCTTGCCCGGCTGAGGATCTGATGTTTGCTCCTCTGTCTGTCTACTTGGTTTGTGAACCTGTAACGTTGGATGGCAAATCAGCAGTGCCAATGTAGCATTAAGTATCTTTCCAGATAAATGAGAGTTTATCTTATTAAGTGTCTCTTATTTAGCATTATTAAAAGACAAGAGTTGTTTTGTTTGTTGTTTTTTGCCACTTAACACTTTCCCCTTTGAAAACCCACCAAAGGTGGTGCTTGGAGCCTGTTATCTCTCATAAACTTGCCACCCAAATGTTCTCAAAGGATCAGGTGGGTCTGTACACATGTGATACCTGGTACTGATAGGAAAGAAAGGCTTTAATGCTGCTTACTGAGTTTCCATGCAGAAGGCAGAGCCCTGAGGGCACCTGGGGTCCATCCACAGCATCATGACTCCAGCAGAGAACTTGCCTTATTCCACTGTTGATTTGGGATCTTGAATCATTAATTAGATGATTGATTGTACAGTGCTCTCTATTTTCAGTGTTGCATAAGAACTAGAAATCATTATCATTTGTAATAAACATTTATTTACTGATGTTTATAGTCAAGATGTTTCAAGTCAACTTATGTTTTTCTGTTCTGTCCTCTCCCTTTCTTAGCCCTCCATGGGGCAGGGTTGGTCACGTGTGAATTAAATGTAATTAGGCTGAAAGATTGATGATGAAAACTAATTGAAAATTCATCTGCATATTCCTAATCATGCTTACCTTATCTGGGAACTGCTCAGGCCATCCTATTCCTCTGGGGCCAGCATAAAAGTGGGTGACAAACCGATTTAAAAAACTATAGTTTTTCTAAATTCCATTACAAATTATTTGGCATCTCTGTTGAGGGACTGAAGTAGTCTAAGAGTGACTCTGAACAAGTCTTTATTCAGAATAGGTATATGTCACTATGCAATAAGCAGCAGCTCACTATCAGAGCATTTTATGGTTTTGCACAGATCTGTGTACTGGAAGGGGAACTTCTTCCCTTGTCTTACTTGTGATATCCCTTTTGTTAGAGATTTTGCTTTTAAAACTATGTGGATTTGCAAGTAACACTCAGAAACCATTTCTTTTGTTTTTGTTTTTGTAGTTTTCCTTGTAGTTCATTGATATGTTCAAACCAAAAACTCAAAGCCAATCTCTGAGTCTGTCAGCCTATTTAACTGAGGAGGAAAGTCCACCAACTTCTGTAAACAGAGATGATAATATGTGGCCCAGCAGTCTGCTGTAACTCAGGGCTTGATTGACGATGCTTTGCATTCCAAATAGTCGGGGGGGGGGGAATGGATGGACTTGGGCCTGCCAGCTGGCCCCCTTTCCTGCAACCAGCTGTGGCAACATGAGCAGTGCTGAGCAGCCATCTACAAATCATAGTGCAATAGTCCTCACACCTTCACTTTTACTGCTATATATTAAAATGACTAGTGCCAGCAACACTTTGGTAAAGCAACAAGCACACAGAAAGCTCTGAAGACTTTCTTTTTTTTATTATTCACCTTAAAACCTGACGGCTTAAAAAAAAAAATTGGTTGCCAATGTTCATACTTTTAAATTTTTTATAATTTCTTTTTAAAGGAGGTGTGGTTAGAAATGTCAAAACAAAGGTTGACCAAGAAGTCATATAAAGGGGTCATTCTGTCACCACGGGGCAAAGGGGAAGACATAAAAGTTGCTCTGCAGAGTGGGTGCTCATTGTAGCAATTTGGTTTTATGGTTAAAGATACATGTGATACAGAAGAAAGCAGCTCATGGAATGTTTTGCTTATGTTTACTTTCACTGGCTAGCCTCTGCAAAAGACTTCCATCACATAAAACCTTAGCACAGGTCTGGGGACTGCAAGCATAGTGGCATCAGGATGATTCTACCACTTTTAAAGCCTTTCTTCTTGCCATTAGCAAACTCACAAACACCAACAACTTCTAGAACCGTTGATGCAGATCAAAGGAAGTGGATCCATTGGCTCTAAACCAGTTACATAACACTTTATGAAGAACCTCTTAACAGATCCAATGCTAGTAATATTTTCATCTCTCCAGCTCAAGAATATGTTTTGAAGGACAGTGGTGTCTGTAAATGGGACAGGGATTAATATAATCCCTTCCCCTGCCCCATCTAGAACCTGTCCTGGAGGGAGCCTTATCTGCTCCCATCCTCTGCCATCGACTGAACCCCCTTACTCTCTGAGCAGGCTCTGAACAATTTCACTCTTTCCCTAAGGATTATGTTTTTCTGTTACAATTAACACACCGAAAGGTCTACAAGAGTATGGTAGAGCTTTATGTTCTTGTTTTGGAAATACAATGATTTATGATAAATCTTTAAGAAAACAGTAGCATATAAGACCACAAACCTTTTATATTTACTTTCAGACCCACATTGATAGCTATAGTTTCTATGACTACCACTTAGTGGCATTCTGCATTATTCTTCTGTACTGGTGATTCACAGGGCAAAGAATGAAGACAATTGTGATCCTTTCAATTACATATCAGATGCAGCTCTTAAAACTCAAGGAAGACTATCAGTTAGTTTATAAAGCCATAGATGCTGCTGCTGTCTAATCCCCACCTTCAGACAGATTCTAGTGGTAACCAAGTGTATAGGCTTTTTGCACATTATAAATAATGTAAAACCCTGGGCTTTGGACAAAACTGTTTTTCTTAGAATGCCTCCTTTCTAGACTGCCTCTTCTTCTGTCTGTGCTGCAGATAAAGGAAAAAAAAGGAGAAATTTTTAGAACTATATATAATATATATAATATTATATATAATAACTATATAAGAACTATACATTT